>JAHWFP010084808.1:39089-67944 GCA_023313725.1 Lithobius niger
ATGTGTCTCAAATTTGTGTTGGTCTCAACTCAATTATTTGTTTTCTTTTCTTTTTATTATAGAACAACTTATTCGCTATTGTATGTATGTTGGAAATGTTCTCCAGGGTGCGATACGTGCTCTGATGATTCATCGTGTCTTTCCGACTATAACTGGCCTTTTCGGTAAGTTTATCAATAAGTGGCATTGCCAACTGTATACTTGCAAAGCCTTTTCAATATAACACTTCCCACAGCACAAAACATGTGTCGTCTAAAGTTTTGAAAAAATTTGACGTTCAATCTCGGCATTAACCATGATGGTCTGTGATGTAATACGGTAACTCACCAACCACTCACAAGCTACGACAAGTAAAATGAATTTGCGAAGTTGAATTTGAATTTGTTGGTGCTAGACTGAATAATTCTGAATAATTCTGAATAATTCTGAATAATTCTGCATCCTAATATTATGCATCGTATAAGTTGTAACGATATCTTAATAGTATTCATGGACACTCATAAATCCTGTGAATACATAGGTACCTGAAATGTAGTCCCTATGCGCTGTTGGTTGCGCACTGTCAGGCAGAAATGGTCTGGGTTGCCACTGCACCATTACAGAGATGCTAAACAAAACACAAGTATAGATCTCATAATATATATCCGTACCTCCTGCAAAATAAAATAAAAAACCCGAACAGGAGGACAGATTGCTCAATTGACACTCTAAGTCTTGCAGAAGATGAAAATGGCGATGAACATCATCAAGATGGTGAGAGTCTACAAGTACATCAAGGACCGTAAGTGGTAATCTAGACTGATTGTGCTGCATTTTTTTGGCAATTTACGAAGTTTGGATCTAATCTAGATTTTGATAACACCATCGAGGAAACATTGTCTTGACTCATATATCAGCCACTTCATTTTTAAACCTAAAGGCATCCCAGGTGGAAAATTAATATGTATTTGTGTAACCGGTTATGCGCGTAAGGCGGGAAATCCAGTAGACACTGATTCCATACATATACCCCTCAATCAAATCTCTGCTTTCACTAGATTTTAATCTATTCATATACACCCAAACTATTCATTTCTTCCTGCAGAAATTCTTCAGGTTGAAAAAAAAAGTTTAAACAAAAAAACAAGGAGTTGTCGAAGTGATGAGGGAAAATGCTACTATTGGATGTTATGCAAATACCTTGGACGAGAGAACACTATAGCAGCTTGGCAACTTACATAACACCTTACTGCGGTTTCTTCACCGTCACCTTTTTTGTGCTTTCACGTAGTCTCTTTGATGTCTTATTTACGAGTCATAATGGTAGCACAACTTTGCAGGTGCTGTAGCTTGTCCAAAAATTGCTCGCGGCTTTGTTTCTTCTTGGTATTCTGGTATATTAATATTTTGCCAAAAACAAAATTCAACATTGAACATAAAATATTCAGCATAAATTCCGTGTATGTCGTTTGCTTGAGGGAATTGGATTACTGCCGATGTAATGTAATGGAATCATTGGATGTGATATAAATGATGCAGGACAGTGAATAAGCATAGAGATCGAATAAAGGAAATGACAAAAGTCTAATAAATTTCAATATGAACTTCACTTACTCAAAATTTATGAAAATGTAGTAATTGAAATTGAAAGAAATGGTTAGTGTGTCCTCTTCAACCAATCCATTAAATTTGAAGTAGTTCTGCACTGAGTTTAGGGTTTAATAATAAGATGGATGTATTATTCTTATCTTGTCTGTGTTAACTAGTGATGTTACGTAAACATACAATAAAGTGGGATTTCATACAATAAATTATACAGAGAATATATATTTTATTGGTCTGTGTGATTAAGGAATAATTGAAGACATGTGTAGTCTTGTGTAACTACATTGGACTACTACAGGTCAATACTAGACCCTTGCCAGACCGTGTTAAGATTTCAAAAACAGTCTTCTTAGATGTGATCTTGCTATATCTTACTATTCGTTTTGATTTATACCCAGCTTATCTAAAAGTAACAAAATTTGTATTACAGTAGAAATAATCCTCCAGCTGCAGAGTACCACGTCTGTATCATCAAAGACGGATTTTTGCTTGTCCAGTTGTACTCTTCCATTATTCCATACACACTTAAACATTTAGGTATGGTTTTAAAATGGGGTGTGTAGTGAAGAGGGTTTAAAAAACAAATAAGGCTGATTCTATTTGTACATACAGTGATTTAGATTAAAAGTTTTAAATATATGGCACAAATAGTAACAATCCTTAATAGGATTTTTTTTAAAACTACACGATAGTGTGTAATACATACAAGCAAAAGTTTCTTAGTGCTATTAAAAACAAATTGGAAATGCTTATCAGCAAATTTGACGTGGACAGTGGGGCTCAGAGCTGTACTAGCAGTACTGAGTTACAAATGGATGAAGTTTTATTTCAGTCTCTGTGTGTAGGTTGGCAGTGATGGAATGAGATTTTAAGATTTTCCTAATCAGGGCGCATTCGCAAAAATTATTTACCTACGAGAAAACAATTAACACGCTCTGTAGTGTGGTGTAGTCAAGAAAACTATCTTGATATAAGAGTGTAGAGATTCCCAATGTTTTCGTGTTAAGTATGTTTTGAGCTGGTGTTTGTTACACCATTACCAAAGCTGCGTTATTCCCATTGACTGGTATATTTTCATATTAGGTTTCACCAGAGAATTTTAATTATGGAATTGAATGTTTTTTGTAGCGGTTCCTGAGTCGAGTAGTGCATTGGCAATGGTTGGAAACTGTGGTGGCTGGGTCGCATGGCCTTACAATCTGAGTTGGGTTTCACACGGTTTTTCGTGTTGGTCTTTGATTTGTCAATACGCAATGCTACGTTTTAGCAATGATATTTTGGGTTAACAATGGTTGCTAGGTGGACGAAGCAATGGTAGGATTATTGAATACGAAAAGATCCTTGTTGTCAGGTTTTTTTTATGTTTCTTCTCTCTCGACAAAAAGAAATGAGCGGCGATGGTGACCACGTTTTATGATTTCTGTCGTTGGTAGGCATGTTCGTTCAGGAGATTAAAAGATGAATCATGTAAGAGTCGGAGGATTATGCTTTAAACATAAACTGTGTCGAGTAAGTCCTGTTACTGCCAGATGGAGTACAGGACAAAAACTGAGTCGTTGTACGACCCGAACTTTGATTCAATTGTGTGTGACACGTTATAACCGATCGCTATTTTGTAATTGCACCCAAACCTAATTCGGATCAGAATTAAAACCAGTGTCAATCTTGTAGCTGTCAAACAGACCGTTGCTTAATTCCTTTAACCGTCAACAAAGGTTGCTCGTGCTACCAAACTGATGGAAATCGGTTCACTGCTACATATTAAATCCTCCACAATGTTGACTAGGGAATTAAACTTAAGCAAAAAACTCGTCAAAGTGACGATAGTCAAAGTAATAAAGTTTAACGTGTGACGTCCTCAGGGAGTTGACGATTGAATTCAAGAATATCTCAAACCAATTTACTCCTTAATGCAAGGCTAGGGGTCCTTGCACAGAGAAACACATATTAGGCATTAAACTCAAGTTTAGAAGCTTGGTCTAATCCTAGCAGAGTCCAGCGAGACAACCTTTCGAGTTGCCTGCCCCACACTAAGTGCCTTCCCATGGTCCGGTCCCTCGTATTTATGCGTGGGCCAGACAGTAGAAGTCGCCTGAGGCTTTACGTTGCGTAACCGCTAACAGGTTGGAGTCGGCTCTAACTGGTTTGAACAATAGAGTAGCCTCGTTCCCGGTTGTTGGCGCTCGGGCAAGTTCCGGTGTAGACGGAAGTTGACCGATCGCCAAGTAGCTTATGTAACTGCAAGGTGCACCATGTGCGTTCACACAAGGTGCGCCCTGCTATTCATAAATAGCGTGTTACAAACGCTCGTTGAAGCTGTTGCCGAGCTATCAATGAGCACGCTTTTTATTTATGACCGTTACGGTTGCAGTGAATAGAAGAGTCATTCCACTTGTGAACTAAATGTACGGCGCTAGATGGTAGTTTAACTGCAAACATGCAAGCTACGCTGAACCGTTCATACAGTGGGTGATCGTGTAGCAACTGACGTTTAAAGGAATCAGATAACAGTTTGTTTGACAGCTACAAGACTAACACTGATCTCAATTATGGTCCGAAGTAGGTTTGGGTACAATTATAAAATGGCGATTGGTTATGATGCATCACACATTGCTTCGTACGCATAGCAACAATTGTTAACCCAAAACAACGGCGCTAAAATGTAGCCTCGTGTATTAACAAATAAAAGACCAACACGAAAAACCATGTCAAACCCAACTTAAATTGTAAGGCCATGCAACCCAGTCGCCACAGAAACCAACTATGACAAGACAAGCAATGCAGAGTTCAGTGGTCAAGTAAAGAAGTCCAGTCGAGTTTGGCTTTTGGTTCAGTATTTTCATTTTGGTAAATAATGTTAACACTGTCGATGCTACCATCTTAACAAACAGCTGACAGTGGACTGAATTAAACTGGCAATGAAAACTTAGTATACATGGTGAAATTTTTCATGTTTGAGCAAAGAAATGTGGGGCTAAACTATTTGTATAGTAAGGGTCGGAAAGAGATTTGCTGTCAATGTGGCCTGGGAGTTGGGAATGGAATCAAAGTTCTGCCCAACAAAAAGTAGGGCCTACTAGATAGATAAGGCCATTCCATGGCAACAATGAACATTCAACACTTAACTGCCATGGTACCAATGTCATCTATCGACAGAAAGCAGAACTACGGCTCTTAACCTATCCAACATCGATGGCATTAAGCGGAACCTCCCTACTTCCAAAGAAGACTAATCCATTCTGACCAGTGAGAATTGCCACCATACGACTTGGCAGCGAACTACAGCATCGTGGCCATTGGGGTATTACAGAGTTCTCATGGTATGGCCTTCACCACAAAATTATCTGGTCGGCTCTGCTACAGCCTAGCTTTCCACCATCCCCTCAACAACAATGGGGAGCTGACCAAGGTTACATGATATTATCAATGCTTTACATAAGAATTTAAGAATCAATCCAGCTCATAGCAACAGAATCTTGAACTGTGGATCTTGATTCGCCTAACAATGGTCTTCATGAACTTGCAACAATCTGTAATATTTAGGTGCAACATCGAGCTAGAGCACCCCAAAGCCACTGTGACCACCCAAGACCTGTGAATAGAATCTGTCAGCACCCAGGACCTTTACATGGTTGAAGTCCTGGTTGGTCGTAGCCTGGGTAACCTGGTCATCCCAGGCAGATGGCTGTAATACACTGCAGTCCAGACCTTGGGAGAAAAGTAGCACATATGACTAGATTGTATGACTGCCGAAAATGCTGCTGATTCAGTGATTTGTCCGGTTACTACGTTCTGTCAGATGAGGGCGTTAGTGACTGCCCAAAAGAATGCCAACTGAGATGCTGTCGCTCTTTTCCTTGAAACACTTTAAGGATAGCCTACATGAACATGTTGCTATTTACTCCAAGCGCAGATAGTGATGACTTTAAAAATTATTGAAAATTACTTTAAAGCTAATAAAATTTGTCACGTAGGGCTACATTAAATTAAAATTATTGTTTTAAAAACTCCCCATAGTTTCAGTAGATATCACGACGTACGAACAGAAACCGTGCTCTACCTGCTGGCTGTATTGACGAAGATGCCGCCACCGCTTTGCAACGTCATCACAATATCGCTACGTGGTGGCCATATTGCCTTCCCCCTAAAATTGTTATGAGTCAGGCCTGATAGTTTACTGGCAGTGCCTGGGTTGGGGGGGGGGGGGAGGGGTGTCAGTCATCCTGAGGTTAAAATATAGGATGATACTCTTCAACACCGTAAAAGCGGTCTTGGCTCAGTTACTTTGATTTTCAGGATTCATACTCCAGGAGATCGTCACGCGAACCAAATAAAAACGTCCACACAGGAAACTTACGAATTTCCAGTGGCAACTTGTAGCCGCCTTCTTCAGGCAAAACCGTGATTCCTACACTCTCATATGTGTTAGATTTTCATTGGGAGATTGTAGGACTCACGGTTTTGCCTGAAGAAGATAGCTGCAAGTTGGCCACTGAAAATTTGGAAGTTTCCTGTCTAGACTTGTTTTCATTTGGTTTGCGTGACGAACTCAGTGAATAGGATGACACAGTGGCTGTATTCTTCATGGTACTCAATCAATAATCTTTACACAGTAACATGGATCTTCAAGACGTACAGTACAGTAAATTTGTGAAGGAAGTTCACCGCAATGAACAAGGCCTATGTAAATAAAGGTGTTTAATATTATTTGTTGTTACACCACGGCTGTGAACGCCATGCTACAATTCTGTAGGTTAAATCCCATTAACCGTGAGCGGAATTTGCGTCATCACAAAAAGTGTGGGTTAGGCCTATCAAGTTACCCCACACTTTTGCCGATAACCAAGACTTTTGACACTTCTGGATCACGCAACGGGAACGCACACACCAACAACCAAAATTATACAGCGTCGAAAACCGTAACGCAATAAAAACGCACGAAAGGAATTACTTGCCTTGATGTCCCAAATGAAATCCTTTCCCTGCTAATGCTCACATGTCTGGCCCATACCTAAGTTTATTCCCTCCGTCTAACTCCTCCCTCCCCCCCTCCACAACCTAAAATGGAATAACCTTCATTCATACCGATACACCTATTAGGCTATTACCACTGATTTGAAACAGTTCTCTAACTAAAAACGCACAAAAAAATTACTTACCTTGCCAGAATGTCGGCACAATGTCCTTCTATCCCTGCTTCCTCACATATCGAAGTTTATTCTCTCCAAACAGAGCGAGTGAGCTAGCTTACCAGCTAAACCTTGCGAAACGACGCGTCGTCTAACTCCCACCCACCCCCCCTCCTTCCACAAACTTGAGCGTAGCCTACAGTCTGCCTGCCTGCTAAAGGACTTCGTCCGTCTAACATCCACCTCCCCCTCCACAAACTAAAATGGAATGACCTTCATTCATTTTGACATAAGGTATTACCGTATTTCTTGAAGCAATTTTCATCAATTCAAAACGTTTTAATTAAATACGAGTTAGCTTGATATCCCATGCTTGCTATAAATGTGTTATTGGTGACACTTGCATAGTCTCGCCGGACAAATCCTCGCAGCCGTGACTTAAAAATCGATAAACGTGAGTTTGTGACCAATAACTATTACTTAATCGCTCTTTTGCTTTTGTATTATTTCAGAATTGCGTTGCTGACTATCTCTATGCTGTGCATACTATTAACTTTGTTATTAATGGGTTACGTTTATCATTATCGCAAATTGAAGGTAAGTTCTTTGTTTATTTGTTTGTTAATTGTTACGTGTTAAATGAAAAAGTGACTTACTACCTATTTCCTTATGAATCCATTAAAATGTTCATTCTCCTGATCTCCCATACAAAAACTTATGAATAAGTAAAACAGCAGTATAAACAATAATTAGTGTTAATGAGCTCGACGAGCTGTAATCAGGTTTTTACGAAGTGCATCCACCTGATGATAAATTCTTTAAAGGCTTAGTTTTCATGTGATCAAAATTCAGGTGGTAAATCGGTTGGCATGTAAATCTAAGGACATTGATGATGGATCGATTTTAGACATCAAACGGTCTAATTTTCATTATTGCTAATTTCAGTATATTGGTTGCAAATTAAAGGGGAGAGTGAAGACAAACACGTCAGTATAGACAACACGACCACGGAGTGTAGAATTCTATATGATTCAAAATACTGTAGCATTAACTAAATCCTGATTTGGTTACATGCTACAGTATTTTGAATTAGTTAAGAATTTTGCACTCCGTGGTCGTGTTCTCCATGTTGATGATTATTTTCACCTTTGATTCATGCAGTCATGACGTAACACATTCAGCAAAGTTTGTTTAGGCCTAAAATCAATCTAAGAATTCCCAGCTTCCATTGCGCACCAGAATTCGGACGCACGTTTACAAAAGCAGTGTGCAGCAATGCTTTGCTCAGCGCATGACACCGATACTAACAAATGTGCCTTCCGGGATGTCACCACAGTGAAGAAGTTGCCGCTTGATGTTCTACCGTCCATAAATCATGTAGTCATAAGCGTGAACTCGTTCACGTGCTGGCTACTACTTTGATCCAACTATTGCATATCACAACTTTATATTTCTGCAACGGCAGGGTTCGATGCCGTATGGGTGAATGCTGCTACAATTAAGTTATTTCACCGTTTTTTTTCTTCGCGTATTCATTCTTTTACTGCAACACCTTTTCCTTTCTTGTGGCGTTGTTGGAATCGCTGTATTCAGCACTCTTAATACAGCTGTATTCAACATTCTGGAAATGCAACATTCAGTTATGCCGCCATTTTCTATCCCAGTATGCAACTGCTACACGTGTAAGTGCCAAAAATGCGCGCATTGTTTAACATGCTTCACAATTGTAAAAAGCTCTTCTTTCGATGGCTGGGCGTCACACTTACGCATCGAAATCAACTTTATAAACGTGCCCTTAAACGGAGACTCAATTAGTTTTCTGTTATTATGATAACAAACTATGCAAAGATCACCGAACAACTCATCAAAGTTGTTTTTAAATGGGCGGTGGATTTTCCGATCCATCAGCGTAGCATAGCTACTGAAGCATCAGACTCAGAAACTTTGACGCTGTTTTTTCTGCTGTACATGACTAAAAATGCGGACCTGCTTTTTTCATTCGCTGGGATTGTTTATACAAACACAACTAATAAATGATGGAGATTGTCATCGCACAGAGCGTCCCCACTAACATAACGTCCATACTCGGTCAGGGCAGTCCAGTGGGGCCGGAAGCAGGAAAGACATACTGTCGCGACAAGCCTTCCACCTGCTTACCGACGAACAAGAGAAGAGCGATGTGGGCAGAGTGTTCCATTTGGGGATAACACGATTGGTGATAAAATTCTTCGGACTAGCAATCTAGTCTAGTCAACTATTGCGTTATTCTATGCAATGGTTTCGCAGCAGAAGTAGAGTCAGGCACACATTTTTTTTCAACATCCCTGAGAAAGTCTCTGAGGATAGCCCACGCTTCCTCACAAGCAAGGTCACCAATTTCATCAGGCCAATCAATGGAAAAGAAAATGTCATTTAAAGACTCAAAGTCAGCCTTCTAATACTGGTGGCCACAACAATTAGCAGTGGAAACCTGTCTTGGGACTTCGATAGACAATGATCACACATCGTGGTCAGATTTACCTAGTGGGCATCCATGAGCCAAGGATTCGACCGCAACCACAATGCCAATGGGCAAAGGATTTTGGCTGCCCCTGGTTCTGGTGGGCAGCGTGGGCTTGCGCACATTACTGAAGGAAATAACGATCAATAAGATTCGAGAATCGGTTGTTGGGCTAATGTTATAAGCTCTGCCAGCATGGGGGCTCTCAGGACTGCTTTCTTAAAATGCTTACAACCTGCCTAAATCAATTCGGTGAAAAAGTTGTCATTTGTGGAAACTTTAAGTACCCCTGGGTTAAATGGAAACTTTTCAATTTAACAGCACTCTCCACAAAAGTCTCCGCAAACCACAATTTTCTCACCAAATTGATTTACGCAGGTTCTGAGCATATCAAGAACACAGTCATGAGAGCCCCCTCATGTAACACGTGTAACATTGGCCGAGGAAATTGTGCACCAAACAAACTCCCAGTGAACAAATGGACTAACAATGTGGTAGACCAAGGAAGGATTAAGAGACTCGTCGATGCCAATAAGGGCTCCACCCTTACTCCTACCAATACAGTCACCCTGAAAGCAAACGAGGGAATCGGGCAAAAGACTAGGATCATCAAGGAAAAGGTGGGCCTCTGTGATACACACAACGGATGATTAATTGGTTAGTTACAGGTGGGAGCTCTTTCAACTTGCTCGAGACCCCCTCAGTATTGCGTAGCAAGAAAGTTATGTTGTTGTTGCTCTTCCTAAGCTATACTCTGTTCCACACTATGTTTGCAGGAAATTCACTACATGACGTCACGTTTCCTTGCACTGTGAGTGCAAAAACATGTCGCTATAGCACTTGTAGAATCTACACGGTTACTGTTAGAGTCTACGGGTGGGATATTTACGTCTTTTTGCACTCGTAAAGGAAAGAACATGGCGTCATACTGTCAGTTTCCTGAAAACATAATCTGGAACAGACTATAAAAGAAGGCAGCATGGAACTCGACAAGATAGTCTGGTAGCAGGGCCAAAAACCTGGAAGTAAGATCCGCCCAATGTTTTATGGTGTTTTATGTTTCTTCAAGGCATACTTAATGAAATTCTGCAGAGTGCCACTTTGTCACCTTGAGCAAATTTAAATATTCAAGATGGCGGCCAAGGTGGCTGAAAAATCGTATATCGGCCATATCTTCACTTATAGAACAGACAGGCTAATCATTTTGGTGTCTAATACTATGAACGGATTATCTTGTTGATAAAATGTACGCTTTTTTTTAGAGGCTGGTATGACAGTCACCGTTCGATTTATCGCGTATTTTCAATTTTCAACTGCTATTCTGACGTTTCTAATTTAGGTGGACGACTCTAATTCGATTCATTCGAAGGAAAACATTCCGACCTTTCGAGTGAACCTAATTGGAGTCATGCACCTAAATTACAAACGTCGGAATTGCAGTTGAAAGTTGAAAATGAGTGAAAAATCGAACTGTGACTGTGATACCAGCCCCTAAAAAAAAGGCATAGATCGGTCCCTAACAATGATAAACCTATTTATTTACCCTTGGTGCAAAGAATACACTCCCACCTTTCGAATGAATAATCTAATTGGGTCTTCCACCTAAATTAGAAACGGCAGAATAGCAGTTGAAAGTTGAAAATGAGCGAAAAATCCAATGGTGACAGTGATACCAGTCCCTAAAAAAAAAAAGGCGCATATTTTATGAAGAAGATAATCCGTTATTAGTATTCCCTGATCCTGAAAACATAGTATTAGACACCAAAATGGTAATCCTGTCTGTTAAAGCGAAGATATGGCCGATGAAGAATTTTTCAGCCATCTTGGCCGCCATCTTGAATATTTAAATTTTGCTCAAGGGTGACAAAGTGGCACCCTACAGAATTTCATTAAGTATGCTTTGAAGAAACACAAAACACTATAAAACATTGGCAGGACCTTACTTCCCGGTTTAGGTTAAAAATGCCATTTGGCAACCAGAGCAATAAACATGTATATCGGGCCGACATTTAACTTTAAACTGCTGCTTACGAACGCCTTTGAAAACGAACGTATAACGCAAAAAAGATGGCAATGCGTTCTTAAAAACACTTCTTTCTTGACACTGGCCGCCGTTTTGGTCATTGGTGGATCCAACAATTATGTTCAAAGACGTGTGATGTCACTTTTCATGGAATTGGTTACAGAGCAGTTTGATGAGCTTAAGAAAGTGCTCCAACACTTTTCTTTTTGTTAATGGTCGAGCCTACGTTGCCATCACTCGGCCACGGTAATCGATATAATTATATAATCGAAAAAAAAGCGTTTCAGGACAGCATGATTCTCCAAGGGGAAACTTCAAGACCGTCTTTCGCCTTCTTTATTTTAATTCCGATAGCATGAACATGAGCATGGCTGGGAGAACATAATAGAAGTGAAAGTGGGGAACGTTATCCGTGGGGGGAAGGGGGGGGGGGATGATTTGAGTTACATGACGAGCTGATATATCCGCCAGCACGAACATGGAAAAATATATATATATAATGGAAATGATCATTAGAAAGAGGGGATCATTAGCAGTGGGGGAGGCGGGGGGGATTTAGTGCGTTAATTGAGTGAGCAAAGCGAATGAAAATCAGCATTTGTTAGCCAGTATGCGCAACAATTTGAAGAAAATGTATGTCGAACATGGACATACACATGAGCTACCATACCTAACCAATGTTGCAAAGCGTGCGGTCAACACCACCTCATTTACCACACCGGCTAGTGTCTGTTAGCACCAGAGAAAGAACAGAGAGCACTGCGTGCCTAATGTTCGCCTCTGCTGGGGAAAGTGACTTCATGTCGTGTCACGTGAAGTGACAATGTGCACATGATTGCAGTGAATGCTAAATCGCCAATCTAGCGGTACAACAATTGGCGGAAAATAAATGATTTTTCTGATTAGCGTCCACAAAACGTCTTAATGTTAGTATCAGTTAGCTAGACGATGGCGTTCGGCAACAATGCGGTAAGACTTTCGCTGTTTACCCCGAGTGGCGAAGCCACGAAGGCAATAAAGCGAAAGGCTTACCACGCCATCGTCTAACATATTTGTACAACGACGAGTTGAATCTTCAGTGAACGAGCCATTGTTTCAATAAAGCGACAGTCTTTATTGTTGCCGAATCATCGTCGAACATATTTGTACAACAACTATTTGGATTGTTGGTAACCGAGCCATTGTTGTGATGGTGTAACGAGCCATTGTTGGCGGGAATGTACTTTGTTCCAACTCTCTTTTTAAAACCCAATAACTGCAATATATGCCGTATTTGTTTATTTTAACCAATTTTAACTCTTTCCTTCGGGTCTTTCTTCAGCTGCAATAAATATTATTTTGGAAACATTGATTCATAAACATTGATAGCAGTAGTATATTTAATTACGTAAATAAGAACCAAAGGTCTTCGTGTTCTTACGTACGTAAGTAAGCACCCCACGCCTTCGTGTTCTATGCCTAGAATTATTTTTCCTTATTTTAAAAATTATTAGTTGTTAAATGCATGGTGGTGATGTCACGCTAATACATCCCCATGCTAAAAGTGTAGTTGTTATATACGGTTAATCTGAAACCCACACACGTCACAGTGGGTTAATTTTGATAACCCACACTTTTTTGATAATCTAACACTTTTTATGCGGGTCTACACAACCCCTGCTCCACCATGTGACATATGACCCGACTTTGTAAAATTACCGTACACAACAAAAATGCAACCAGCATAATAATCAGGCACATTTACAACCTGCGACATTTTTCTTTCTAGCCTAACACGGAAAAAAAAAACCACTCGCGTGCTATGCTAGACCCCCACCCATGGAGGAATGGCCCAACCGGCAACCTTTCGTTCCGACGGTACGAAAACAAGGCTACTGACACTTCCTAAACACACCTAAAACCTACAAGACTCAAGCGAATAGCGCATTTTATATACTCATCTTATTTAAACTATTAAATTAGAAAATAATACAGTTTTACCTTAAACACAAACATCGGTATTATGCAACGTCTCTCCCCTTCGGTCGGCCTTCATACACTGGAATTTCCGTTCAGGAATTTACATAAGTCGCATGTAGAAAATCTTAAATTCTTGAAACAAGTCTTTAAAAAACTCTAATAACACGATAAATTAGCTCGACGTCACACCTTAGCATTAAAATACATATCCGTGAGTCCTTGCGGATTTAACGACTATAATTACTCTTGAGCTCGAAACGGCTAGTCCACTATCTCGGGGGTTAACGGAAAAACTCGTGGGCTTCGCCCACTCGTGTTTCCCTCCACCACCTCGTACTGGACTAACCGTTTCTTGCTCGCGAGCAATTATAGCCGTTAATTCGACAAAGACTAACGGATATCTACTACTTAAATTAAATTGTAAAACAGTTTAATACTACGATAAATACATTTCCAACTAAAACAGCATACAAAATTACTGAGTAGTAGTTACCAGCCACAATTCCGCTCATGATGGTCATGGTGTTTTTTATTCACTCTGTCTGGGGCTTTAAGGAGTGTCGACAGCTAGTTATTAGCACCAACCTCAGTCATAGTGCAGTGGTCTGGGTTGCCACTGTGCCACACATTACAGAGATGTTAAACAAACCCGAAATCTTGATCTTCTCGTGTATCTGTACTTCCTGTAAAAATGAAAAATGATAAAAAAAAAAGACCGGACAGGAAGACAGAATCATCGCCCAACTGACGCATTAAATCTCATGGAAAATGGGAACAGCGACTAACACCTTCAAGATGGTGACACTCTACTATCACATGACGGACTGTAAGTGGCTGGTGACACCAATGACATTCAGGGGGATATCCCCCACCCCACTTCTTGAAAAGGAAGCAATGAGTAAGGTTGCTGTGACCAATGCATAAACAGGTCAACACTACTTCTTCTTGGTGATTGGGGAGACAAACGGAGTGCCATACCTGGACAGTGCCTAACACATAAATCATTAGCAACATCTGATCACAGAAGTCTCTCTTTCCCCATTTTAAATTATGATCGTTTAACTTACTTACGATCGCAGGTTCTGAAATCAAAAGCTGTAGGGAATGGAAAATATTTATAGTAACAGACTCCCCAAAATAAAAAGTGTGATAGTAAAGTAACAAACCCAGCCACTCAAGGGTTGTCAAAGCGGCCACTCGCGCGAATTTCACGGATAATATCAGTTTAATTGTAGATTATTCCATTGAGGTTGAACGTTGTCGTATACAATAGTAGAAGTTACTGACATGTTTTCTAGATGATCACTATGTCCAAATCCTAAAGAAGTCCAGAAATATTTAAACAATATTCATTCTTGCTTATTTGAGCTTTACTTTTACAACATTCGTTCATCTTTATTTCAGGTAATCAAAGTAGCCAGTCCAATATTTCTTTGCATTACGTTGCTAGGAGCTGTGATTATGTACTTAGAGGTAAGGAAAATTAATTTAAATATTAAAGTGTGCGCGGCCTATCTTGAGTTCGCCGCAGAACGAACACAGATAATCGATTGTACGTTTTTGGCAGCAGAGTGCCTTGTTGATATCCAAGATGGTTACAAAAACAATGGCGGCCGTTGATTAAAGCCGCCCCCTCCAGGAAGACGTAGTCGCTCGTAAAATACTTCCAGGACTCAAGATACGCCGCGCACACAATGGTTTTATAAAATACTTCATGCTCAGAATTGGTCATGCATCCAATTTGAGTCATTTGATAAAAACAGGGGCAACAAGAAGGAGAGCATGTAGAGCCAAACGGAGTGTTCACGATAATATAGCTGCATTCTCCATCTCTTGTTCGGTAGGGGTAGTTCTGGGTTCGAGTCCCAGTTGGGGAGTTGTCTTTTCTTTATTTCTCAGCTTAGTGTATGTTGTATTCTCACACGGAAATTTTTTAATGCGGGCTGTTTGTTTCTTCGTTACTGAACAATGTTATTTCTTGTGCAGATATTCGGTGATGTCTTATTTACTAAAGAAGCATTTTCGTTTCAGATGGCTGCCATTTTTCCTGTATTAGACATGTATAGTTGCGTAGCAACCAAATGGAGCCGCCATTTGGGATTTTGCATTACTTACAGCGCATTACTGCTGAAAACATGGCGGTCAGTATATATATATTTTTTTACTTTCCTAAATGTAGTATCAAAGATATTGCTCTTTATCTTTGATTTAATTGCCAGAGTGGCGAGCAGGAAATCTGAATGGAAACACTGGATTCAAACACCAGTGCTCAACGCTGTAGTAGCCACTTCTCTCACGGTGACTTGAGAATGTCGGTAGACAATTTAAGAAGGACTATGCCCATTTGCCCATTTTGTAACAGGATTTACATAAAATAAAATCACAATTCAGAACTCGGAACTATCCCTACTATTATTAGGGTAGCAGATGTATGGATTGCGTACATCCTTAATTACATGTAATCATGTATGTTACCACATGCACCCCATGAAAAATTAGGAATTTAGCAGTTCTTATCAGTTCTCAGAGCTAAGAATGTGCATGTAAAGTTAATGCAAGAGACACGCTAGTGTTCAATGGTAAAAAAAATATTTTAACAAACCAAAACTAATATAAAAAACTAATAAGGATGTATGAATCAGGAGAGGTCAAAAGAAAGGGAATGAACAAACAGGAATGAACAAAGGTATCCATGTCTTACTTAAAGCAGGAAGGTTTAGTGTAAGTTGAATTTTTATGTGGACCTGACGTCGAAAAATCTGTTCATCACGCCGTTTACTAGATTAACAAAAATTTAGCTTGATTGGCATAACCAGAAGTAACAAAAAGGATGGGACGCAAGGCATTGCTGGAGTGTCTATGGTAATGCTACCTCATGTTCCTTCTGTCAGTCTCATCAAACGAGTGATCGCAATTACTTTTACAGATAAGCACGATAAAAATAATGTGTAGCGTTTTAGCAAATAAGTACGTTTGATTAACATCAGTCGTGCTGCAATTAGTTCAGGCGTGCAGCAACGCGTGTTACCAGTGCTGTAGCGACGTTTAAGCTAGGAAGGTGTTTCGTTTCTCAAGCCGGGTAGAAAGTGTATGTCTTGCGTCCTAGCTCCAAGCCAATTATCTCTCAGGGAGGGGAAGTAATGTCTCTTGATGCAGCTTTGATAAAACAAAATTCTATTAACATCGAACCAACTGGCCTGAATACGAAAGCGAGATGCATAGTTTCATACATAAAGTGAGAGTTTCAACCTAGTCACTCCTGCGTCCTATGGATGTGTATGTATTTATAAGCTCCTGCTGTAACATTGTTAAATTCATGTTAATGCCTTCGTAATCAAATAAAACTCCAACTTCCATTTTTTTTACCTTAACTTGAACAATGAATGGTTCATTATTTTACTTTACAAAGACCCCTTTCTTTTGAACACGTTACAACCTCCAATGTAACCTCAAATATATATGCCACATAAATGTAAAAAGCATTTCATGTTGAGAGGTGAGCCAAAGCATTATGAGCAGAACGTTAAGAGTTCTTATGACCCCACCCTAAATAAAAATGTTACTATCATCCTAAACTAGCTCGTAATCATCCTAAATTAACACAGCGTATTACCGGATCTGGTGCAACGTTATTTTGTTGACACCACACCTAAAGACTCGATAAGAGTTTTTCTTTTTTGATAGGAGGAAATTTTATGCTGATTGGTAAGGTTTTTTTTTTTTTTTTTTGCAGTATCATGTTGGCATTAAAACATGATGTTTGAACCATTAGTTTGCATTTTTATGCTAAACATGTCTCCAACCTTTTGAACAATGAGAGAATAAAAGCAGCACTAAAAGTAGTCAACGTTTGACACTTCCAGGCCTGCCGTAGCAAAATGACAACAGCTGCAAGATGATAGCCCAGAAAATGGTAGTTAATAATAATAACAGTAATTAATTTGGGGTTGTAAGGGTTAAAAAAGCCAGCAACTGCACATTTATACAGTAAAATGCGACGTTTCGGGGGTGTTCATCCCGTCGTCAAGCAAAAAAAAATTTTATAGCATAAGCTACAAGTCACAAGAACTACTTGAATGGTTTCCCGTTTTAAAGAAAAGCAATCTAGAGCAGCAAGAGTTAAAAAGTTAAATGGATAAAAAAGTGAAGCGCAGTCAGTGCAAAAGCTGAGTCTGGGACGACCTCTCACTAACGAATCAGGGAAGAAGCCTTAACCTATTGAAGCGATATAAAAACAACAAGATTTTCAACACTGTAAAGTAGGGTACTGCAATTATGTCAAAAATTTCGCACAGTTCATTAAAAGCAAATGGGACTTGGGCACCAGTGAAGAATGTTTATGCTCATAAATAAAAATAAGGTGATTGGTTTACTTGTACTTTTGCTAGGCTTAATGGGAAATGCTGTTACAACATGCAAAAATTCGGCAGCATGTTGTTTGAACAAGCATATCATCTGGTATCATAAATAAAACAAATTTCTAGGTTTTGAAACTAAGTTGATGGACTCTTATCAATTTGGGTATTTATAGGCTAGATGATCTTTATAATTTTGGACAATCCATAATTAGGGGTTGTCTTAAATAGATCATCCAGCAATTTAAATACTTAAGCGTATAAGGGAACTGGTTTAATGACAGCGGCAATACAGGAGAGCCAATTCAAAAAAGGGAATACCACACTTCCACTTCCATTCCTTCAAACACTTGACGCAATGTAAACCTTCATTTTCCGTCCTTACGGGACCATTTTCACAGAAGCTTACTGAAGAACAGTGCGTCAAGAATAAGCTCAATTTTGAACCTTATCAAACGTTTCACTGAAGCAGAAGAAAGTCTTAAAAGGGAAAGGGGCGATCCCAAACAGAACCCAAAAACCTCGTGTCGTGTAGGGCTGAAACACTATCCAAATTGATTAGAATCATATCCCACAGTTGCTGGAAGACCTGAGAGGTTTCTATTACATGCTAACATCAGTATGATTATGAGGGTACTCAAAGCTATGGTACACTTATCTATTAGGGCACGTTTGCGCGACAGTCTCGCAGCATACAATTTCTCCTTCACTAGCTTTTATTAGTTAATGCTAAATTCATGGATGCATCAGTAATAAGACCCATTTTGAACCTTATCAAACCTTTTTCGGAAGTGAGAGAAAATCTTGCAAAGGAAGCGGCAATATCAGAATAAACTCAGTAACATCTTATCGTGATAGGGCTGAAAGACTGTCCAAATCGACCAGAATCTTATCCCACAGGTGCTGAAAATGCTGAGTAATCTCTCACACACACTCAGATCTGTAGGAGTGAGAGGAAACGAACTAGAGTACGCTTTCCAATTAGGGCAGATTTACGCAACAAACTCGTCTCTTGCAGAGGATTCTTTTTCCAAACTGTTACTAATGCCCATAGTAAAGAAGCATATGGAGATGATTATCTAGTGGCTCGAGGAAGGAAATTCTACACATTTTGGATTTTAATGTCGATTTATGACAAGGCGAAGACATTTTCCATTGTAGTAGATAATGATGTCCTGATTTCTAAATACCGGTATTCAATGACTGTTTACGATTCAACGAACCTAAAATAGTCTTCATTTTGGAACTTGAGTTTTCGTTACTATGTGTGATGTGTTCCTCCTTCGTTTGATGACCAAGGAGAAACCTCTTTGTGCGAGAATTTAGGCAAAGTTTTGCAAGACATGACGACATGTGAAGTAATATTTAAAATTATTGTTACACCTTGTTCTTTTTCCTTGTTATCAACAATAGTACCTTTACTTGTTAATGTATGTATTGCTACATTCTCTTAGGAGAAAAATGTCAATTCAGTATCTCAGTTAATGATAGACTAGCTAATAGCTTTCACTACGGGAATTCTTTTTACATAAATGTGCTCTTTCAGTCCTAATTCTGGTTGGCTTACTCAAATCACAGGCCGAATTTTTCCAGCAAAGCCCCTAGTTGCCTACCTCATCCCATTTATGTTTCATCCCCACTGTCGTCTTTATCTTATCTCACATTTTTGTTTCACAGAGTATCATTGACGTACCGTGTCAAGTCTGCTCACAAGATAAAACTCACTGACAAGCAGCTGCTGCAGTGGCTATTCCCGATACTTTTGGTGATGGTTATTTACCTCAGCACATGGACCGTATCATCGCCACCTGAGGGCGAATTCATTAAAGACTTTTATGGGCTCAAGTTCAAGCAGTGCACCTACAACTGGTGGGATCACTGTCTAGCAATAGGTAAGAAACCAAACAGTGAAACTACAACTGCGGGATCACTGTCTAGGGATAGGTAAGAAACCAAACAGTGAAACTACTACTGGTGGATCACTGTCTAGCAATAGAGAAGAAACCAAACAGTGATACTGTAACTGGTGGGTCACTGTCACGCAGTAAGTTAGAAAATATACGGTGTACCTACAACTGGTGGGATCTGTCTAGCAATAGGTAAGAAAGTAAAATTGCACCTGCAACAGGTAAGAAAGTAAAATCCACACAGTATGATGTTTTAAAGTTCATTAACAATTGCACGCTGACATTAACATCAAACATTTTAAGACCGTTTATTTAATATTTTGCGTATTTCTTTTGGGTTGACTCTTCCTCAGAAACAGTATATATACGCCCATTATTTCTCTTCTTGCCTTTATCCAGACAGGTGCTAGTGTGTTGCCGACAGGTTCTTTCTTGTTTCATTGTTTTATTGTTGTTGATGCATGATGGCGGCAAGCATCAGCACATGTCTTTGTCCGCAGCAAACGTTTTATAGACTACAACGAGTCGTTGGATCCATTTCTTGTTTGCGACAAAAACGGTTGCAACTTTGGGGGACAATCAGGCATTACTTAACAAACCATAGGGCAATGGGTTTGGTTCGTCGGATGACTCTTTTTAGGGGAAAAATGTTACCAAAGATAGTTGATTTCGTATGACTGACTGACTAGCTAGTTATTAGCAACTGGAGGCGCGGAAGTCATGATAACATCCGTAGACTTTTAAGAAACCGATTGTGAATCTCTCAGATGATGTACGAAATGAATGTTTGTTGTGTGCATTGGCAGACATTAATCCTGCAACCTTTGGGGGTTTGGGAATGCAGGGTCCCTGGGTTAGATAGTAAACAGTCGCATAGGGGATTGTTCGTAACCCTAAAAGTGTTGTTCAGTATTGTTACAAGAATTGTGTGGGTCATGTGTTTCGTGTTTTGACGGGTGTTTGTGAAGCCTGGATCAGTTAAGTGGAAATTGCGTGCTGTCATGGCATATCTACTTGCGTAACTCCACCATAATAAAAAATAATAAGCATTATTATTGCTAAATTAACAAAATCCACCACACACAATCAAATAACATGGGAATTATTTCTCTGATATGTATGATTTTTTATTATACCGCAGTAAAGTGTAAGGTAGGGTAGGGTGGGTACGTCATCACTGCAGAAAAAAATAAAGAAAGCTATGGTATTGTATGTCAGAAATACTAAAGTATAAAAATCCATATGTAAAGCGTTAAAAAAAACGGTGCAACCTTACATGTAAATAACCAAAAATCTCTTAAGCTAGGCAGTATCACAAACCATTAAACAATTTGTTTGTTTTACCACAGTGAATGGAGCCGAGCGTAAAATTGAGGAGAGCGGGTATAATAAAATCACTTCAACAAAACTACACAGACTTATACGTAAACAAACAAACAAATGCACATTTTTGCATATGATTAATTATCTCGAGTTGGCATTTAAAGTAATTCTTCGAACACAGAATCAAAAAAAGCAAAAAATCACAGCTACCAAAAGAACAGATTTCTAAAGAAAAACAATACCGAAAATGCCCAGTTTTAAAATCCACATGTAAAGTTGCACCATTACGTTACAGCCAAAATAAGAACATCGGAATTTAGGCAATTTCATAAACCAAAATGGGGAAAGTGGGATCATAATATAAAAAGCGTCAACGAAACTTTGTACGAAGAACTATCTAAGATCATTTTGTCAACCATTAAAGAAACAAACAAGAGGGTAACTTATGATTAAACGACATAGTCATTGCAGCCATCACCATATTTGTTCAAAACTTTTAAACAAATACTTTAACAAATACAACATCACGGTCAGCTACCAAAGGGCCTAAATATTCTTATACCAAAAAGCAATAAATTGTAAACAAAAAAACCGTCAAGTGTCAACCATTGAAAGACAGTGATATCAAAAATGAACCAATATACCTGTCTCCCCTAGCCCTCAGGGCACACTCCATAGTTCACAACAGGGACGAGATATTTCATAAAATGTGAGTGCTCCCTCAACTATGGCGGGTAGATGGCATTTGCATTACAGCTTTCCTAACTGATGGGATTGACGAAGTTAGGTTAAGAGAGGCTGCAGAGCGAACTAAGCTTTATGCAACCCAGTCCCATGGGAATATTGTATGGCAAGATGTGTCGTTTTAAATTAAAAACTGATTTAGGTAATGACGTTTTATGTTTTGCTTTGTTCTAGGTGATGTTCTATTCCTTTTATGGGGTATCAAAGTTTGCTACAATGTTCGGAATGCTGAATCACTTTTTAACGAAGCGAAGCACATAAGTTATGCCATTTACAACATTGCTATCGTCAATACCATTATGGTAGCGATTCAGTAAGTATCTTATCCAGAAAAGTTAAACGTTAAAAATTGATGCAACCTAACGTTTTGGTTTACGAGGAAGTGGGCTGTAGTCTAACATAATTGTACTCAAATTCAGGTTGTTGGGAGGAGGGGTTCTTTTGATATTCCTGCGGGTGATTTAACATCACATTTAAAGTGAATAAAGATAAAAATTTGATGTTATTGGTTTGATTTTGTGTTTTGTTTATTTCAATTTTGAAAAGAAAACTTACTGGTGCTTTTCAAATTTCAGTTTAATGATATTTCCGAATGCTCCTCCTGACATCAAGTATCTATTTGGCTTTATCCGAACGCAGTTAAGCACAACAGTTACCATCATTCTTGTTTTTGGACCAAAGGTACGTAAATCTAACCAGTGAGGCACTTTAGGAATAGTTGGGTCTGTGGTTCCTTGCAGTTCTGTGGATGGATTAGGTGGAATGCTATATCTCTGAATAGAATAGAATAGAAAACCTGACGATGCAAGTAAAAGCCATGAAGCAACTCCCCTTCCCCCCCTCCCCCCAAACGCACTCCCCTCACACAACAATCCAAACCAAGGGCCATCCGCCAGGAAAAGCCTAACCAAGAAAAAGGTCCAGCCGACTTTTGAAAGCCGACTTCTGGGTCATGGTGTGGAGCATCGGTGAAATTTTTTTTTGGGTTTTATTTGAAACAGGTAGAAAATTAAACTTTAGCATTTTTTTTACATCCTTTCAAAGGGGTAGCTTAAATATATCCGCAATTTTTTACATCAGCATACCTAAATTGCAGTTTTCAGCCCTCCAACAACCAACACTGCAAGGAGTTTGCCATACAACACGAGGGAGAAATGTTGAGGGTTTGCATCAGCAGCCTATTGACACAGTTTGGGCTGAAAGAAACAAAAATAACAATGTTTGGCCCCAAACCTGTTGCCCCCAGTGGCTATCACCACTTAACCGCCCATGAATCAACCCGAAACCTCACTTCCCAAAGGCTCGTCAGATTCTGGCCTATAGCTATTGCATTTTAGTGGGCGTCCTGTCTGAATGTAACGTTTATCCTTTACACCTTCATTTGTTTTAAATTTTTCTTTCATTTAGTTGTTTTATTCAGTAATGGACTTCTCACTAAACATTAAACAGAAGTGGTTGCCTGGTTTGATTCCCTATTCTATCATTCGAACGCAGATTTCACCGTTACTTGAGGGAGTGGGGAAAACCAGTCTACCATAAAAACAATATGCTTGATTAAGTTACAAGAAAAGATAATAAAAAGGAATTTTCAAAATATTACGTCAAAGTATTTAGAAGTTTAGCTTACTATTTTGTGTGGAGGAAGAGGTACAGGAAGCTTTCCAACTTTAGGCCCCAAGTTGGGTAAATTCGCCCAGAATCAACTGATATTGAGGAATGAAATAATTCTACTGATTTTTTTTATTCTTGGATTAGTCATGGCATTTGAACCAGCATTCATTAGGTTTGGAGATGAGGATGCTGACTAGTGGGCAGTGACTGTTTGCTTTGCATGGGTTTCCCACTCTCCAGGCACTCCACACAAAATTCCAGTACCTACAGACTTACGTTTTCGCCTACGACCGGTGAAAAAATATGACCCTGTGTGCACCGCAAACTTTGTACTAAATCCATGGGGAGTGGGGACCCAACACAAAGCGAGCAGCCACTGCCTATTAGTCAGCGTCCTCATTTCCAAACTTAGTGAATACCGGTTTCAATCCCATGACTGTCCTACGAATTTTATAAAACTAGTAGATTTACTTTGTGACTAAAAGTTAAGCGAAATATGATTACCTTCTCTCTCTTTCTCATAGAGAATGCATCTTAGGAAAATGAAGATAGCTATCAAAACCTGAGTTCGTGTAAAGAATTTGGTACCTGACAACGCATTTCAACTGCTATGTCCCTACTTCTAATATCTATCACACGAGGGACACCAATTGTTGGTGTTAGTAGGAGGGATGAAGCAAAGCATTCAGTATTCTTAGTACGAAAGGATGAAGCAAAGCATTTTCAGTGCTGGAGTTAATTCTTTTCCCTTAACTTGAAAAATTGCAAGGCTACCTATACGTAAAGGCTTAACGCTCGGTTTCACGTAGCATGCTAGACGTGTCGTTCAAGAGTTGCGCTGAACTGAAAGCACGAAGAACGAAAAACCCCAATCGTAGCATTGATTAGTGTTAGCGGGATGCACAAAAACGTGATATCTTCTCATTATTAGATTTACCGGTGTTGCAGCGCTAAACGAACATTGTTTTACGGTGATGGTGACTATTCTTGAAGTCTTCGGACGATTTATTGCTACGTCAAAGGATCGTTTAACACATTTTTAATGAGAATTGAAAACGCCGTAGCGTATCATACAGTACAATACACACGTACCTTGGTTGCTCTTCTGCTTGAAATTCATGAAATTAAACCTCCGGAGGCTTTGTTTTGTCGTCGAGTGAAAAAAGAAGTACGTAGCATGAAGCCATTGTTGTTGCATTTTAATAATTTGGTGTCAATGCAGTGTTTTAAGTTTAAATCCGCCTATCGCGTGTCACACGTACCTTTTACAGTTCAGTCCGCATGCTAGAGCAGTTCATTTTTGGGGTGTAAGTAGCGCTACTGGTGGCAGAATCGGTGGCTAACTGGACGACGCGTCGAATTTCCAACGTTAAGCCTTTATGTCTAGGTAGCCTTGGAAATTGTCAAGGATAGTGCAGATCTAAGTTTGGTTAAGTGAAGGGACAAATTTTATTTCTGTTCGCGAAATAGAATTAAAATTATGCAATGATGGCAGTGTTCAGACTTGGTCGCAGTGCAATAAACTGTGGCTGCTCCATTCTGCTTGCAGCAGACTTCGTTGGGTAATGTAATACTGACTACCATGCTTTGCCATGCGCTGGTTTAAACAATTTCCAAATCCTTGTTGAAGCTTCGGCAGTCTGGTGTGGCCGTTCACCATACGGTCTGTGCTGCAGCATGCTATCATCTCTATTAAAGTTACAAGGCTTTTACCTTTACTTAAGCTAGAAGTAAACAATTTGCTTATTTATTCGTCTGGTTCTGTTTATTTCGAATACCACTGTGTGTACGGTGTGTTCCCAATTCTTCCTCCAAGACACTACCATGTCGTGACCAAGGCGGCCGAAGGTACGCAAATATTCATCCTCACTTGACGCAGTACTTCCCTTGTCGTGACACAACTTGGTGTGCAACAACCTTTAGATGGTAAATTTTGGCCCCTTCATAGATTAAACCCATTCATGATTCATACCACTTCTTTTTTATGCATGTTCGACTGAGATAGACATAATGAGCCGAGCAACTGCTCCAATTCTTGCAGTTCTCGTAATTTTTTTTTTTAAACGGTCAGCACACATTTCAATTCAAATTTCATCATTTGAATCGTCATCAGTAAAAGGTTAAAAACACGAAAAGTCTATAAACACCTAGTCAGAAACACAATCAAACGCTAGATTACAATGAGTAAGATGGCTTCCCTCCTTAGTTTTCGTATACTTCAGGTTTGGTGCTGCAAGAATTTTTTGTTTTATTATGCTTTACATCATCTGTTAAACAATAGAAATAATATTTGTTACTGCTGGAACGGGGTTAAGGAAAGAAAAATGAGGTATGCAATGAGATAATAACCAGAGTTTGTAGAATGACAGCAGGTATGTCGTGCTTACTGTATTACTCAAGGGGAAAAAATAAAATTTCAGCAATGAGATATTTGCCAATGTGTGTTGAATGTCGGCTTAAATATGTGTCACTTATGTGTATGTCTGAAGGAAGAGCTACAGTGCTATAAGCGAACAACGGTGCTATTACCAGAGGATATTGCATCTTAGCTCGATTATTGCACTGTACTTTTTCGTTGAGCATCTACAAGGCTGCCTTGCCGATCCCTGCATAACACAAATATTAAGTGATAGGTAATGGCTGAGGATTTTCCTCGTGTTATGTGCCAGCTGGACAAGTCACCATACTCTGGCTGGGTTTTGTGTTTCAGCCTCACATTTTCAGTTTTTTTTAAACATGTCTCGTACAAGTTTTGTTTGGCGTTCAATTAGCATAAATCCTGACCATATTTACAGCATATGATTTCAGAAACTCTGATTGCAAGTTAATTATCAATTATAAGTCAGAATGGGGTAAACACACCTTCTTAGCTGATCCAGTTTTACTAATGTTTTCTTCATTAGGGCTACATCAAACTAATGCAGAATACATTAGTAAAACCTAATCAGATAGGCAGCTGCTTGCATTAAGCCTAAAGCAAACTAATGCAGAACATTAGTAATACCAGATCATAGGGTAGTGTTTGCATTAAGTCTGAAGCAAACTAACGCAGAATACATTAGTTAAACTAGATCAAATCGGGAGCTGTTTGCATTCAAACTAATGCAGAACACATTAGTAAAACTGGTTCAGATAGGGAGCTGCTTGCATTAGGGCTAAAGCAAATTAATGCAGAAAACATTAGTAAAACCAGATCACATAGAGTAGTGTTTGTTTTAGGCCTAAAGCAAACTAATGCAGAAAATATTAGTAAAACCGGATCAGATAGGGAGCTGTCTGCGTTAGGCCTAAAGCAAATGAAAAGGCCACACAGCATATTTAATACACATCTATAAAAACGTGAGTCCTCACTGGGCAGAAATCTTGAAAGAGAAATTGGTAATGAATACTGAAAAGTAATAAAACATCGGATTAACCACACAAATTGTCTTTTTTTGAATGGTAGGGAATACTCCAATAAAATATCCCACACACTTTCATCAGTCAGTATAAGTGAAAAACGTTTTTCAACTTGACATATAACCAACTAAAACTAACTCACGCTAATTAATTTGAAATTGTGTCTTTCCACACTTTCTCGGGTGACATATAAAGAAATAATTAGCATTCGTCAATTTAATGTCAGGTTACATGTTTCATGCAAAAACCATAGTCATGCAAAAACTGAATGCCGTCAAACTATTGTTAACGTACTGTGCATTGTGTCAAACAATTATATTTTTGTTTGTTTCCTTTGATGGACGCCTATACTCCATACTTTATCTTAATATCTGCATTTATGTACACAAGACATAACAAAAATAACTTTTGTTTCCTTCCCAGTTCCATCGGGTACTCAAAGGTCAAGGTGACGTGTATGACAGTCGGGCGAGGGCGAGAGGAGTAACTGCATCATTTTCTCTGAATGGCATTGGGCTGATGCACGAGGAGACACCTGATCTATACCAAGAAAACGAGGAATTAAAAGTAAGTTAGGCTTAATAAAAGTTTACATATTTGATTCTGCTAAGCCAGTCCTATGGCTTAAAGATAAAGAATCTTTTCTAGGGTCCCCTTATCCTGCTATAGCAAACGTTAACATAGACCTATGTTACAGAGTTGGGCATCCTTCAAATTTTGAAAAAGTCCTGGAGAATAAAAAAAATAGAATCCCAGGATTGGAAACGTGTTGAGAAAATGCCTTTGAGTTTTTTAAAACTCCTGGAAATTTTTCCTACGTTTTCACATTAAAGAAAACAAAATGTGATTGATCTTGAACTAAATATGGAAAACTGCATTGAAATGTCGGGCCACCAAAAAACCTTCGTTTTCACAACGAACACTTTTTTTTTTCTTGAACGCTCAAAATGCAAAAAGACCTCGGTCTTTGCCTTTGCATATCTCCGGCAACAATGGACAGAATCGGCCAAACATTTCACCGTTTAATAGCCCTGCACTACGGCTACAATTTCAGGGAAAACCGAGTCCTGAATTTCCACCTTGAAAATTATCTACAGCCATTCCAAAAACGCTCCGAACCTGCCGTAGCACTCATCACTTCCGGCCTCCATTATTGAAAACTCCCTGTAAATTTGTACTTATTTTTCAATGTTCTTTTAGGGCAAAAAGCCCAAGTACACTAGCTTAGTTGTGAATTAGGAGGGGCTGCCTTCGGGTACTTAACCTCACATAAATGTGGATACAGTCGGACACTTCCGATATTTTTTATTTGTAGTTGACTGATCACCAATGTTATAGAAAATGTCCACGTAAGATCAAAACTCTGTCTTTCTGCCTCAGCAGTTTAAATCCAAACTTAATTAATGCGCTATAGCATTCAACTAGCTAGATTATTTATCCATTTTATTTATTCTTTTGCCCCCAGAACTCTACCATTACCCCGAACCAATTTTCAACATCAGCATTTTTAACGGACATTAATTTTGGTTTGCTTTAAATCTCCATCCAAACTCCGACTGTGACCATCCGAATGCAACCACTAGCTTATCCTTCTATTAAAACATTATTATATCTTAAAAAGATCTGTTCACAAAACCTTGCCAAAGTCAGTCTGTGCAATAAAGTTCATCCCCTCCCCCCTCCCCCAATCTTGTTGTGATGCATAACATCGTAGTTTACAGTTAAGGCTTGTTTAATTTAGCAGTAGTGAATTATTCACTACAAAAGCCACTCTACTAAGCTTTAATTCGATGTACTCCAAATAATAGTCATGTAAATACGAATCCTACAGTCAATTATTTCATGTAAGGGCCTATTCACTTTGTTATGAGTTCAAAACTCAATTCGCACCTTTTTTAACAAAGGCCTCGTTCATCCAAGCGGCTCTACACCCAAACCCTTTGCCCAGCCTACTTCTCGTCCCACTTTCCATTGTTCTCCTGGCCCTCAACCAATCAGAGGTGCCTCGCATCTTCGTGAGTCCGCGCTTTGGTCGCCAGAATCCTCCTCTCCAGCATAAAAAGCCCCAGCAGCCCCCCCCCCCCACATATCTCACATATCTCAAAGCTCACATATCTCACAGCTCACATATCTCACAGCTCACAGCTCACATCTCACAGCTCACAGCTCACATATCTCAAAGCTAGAAGGGTCACGCCAGTCGGGAGTGGAGACGTCACGTCCGAAGATGCCATGCTGGGCAAATTGGTAGTGGTTCGTATGTTCTTAGTTTAGCTTTTGAAAATTTTAATTGTAGGACCCCTATTCTAAATTTATAGTTT
>JAHWFP010084809.1:0-13822 GCA_023313725.1 Lithobius niger
GAATACGGTTTAAAACGTGCATTTCGTAGCTTTCTATGTACGTACATTTCTTTAAAGTTGGAAGAGGGAGGTGGGGGGGGGGGAGGGAGGAGGAGGTAGGAGGAGGTACGAAGCTAATAAAGTGGTTCTTGTGTAAATATGCTAATCGCCGGCGGCTTAATGCGTTGCATCGCCGGGTAAAAGCATTCCTTGTCCCGCGTTGTTTATGTTTTGGTTTAGAGCAGGGATATTACTTGCCGCGACCAAGAGGCGATTATCTTAATCTCGGCCGGCGTTTGAATAGTTACGTAATGAAGCGGAACGCCGAATGTTTGCGGGATGTCAGGGGGGGGGGCAAGGGAGCATATAATATCTTGGTTTTTAAGGTTTGCGCTAATTGAGCGCGAAATGCCCCACCTAGTGGCAAACACGCAAGTTATCTTCGGTGTTGCGTTACTGGAATATTTACTTTAAAACATGTTTCTTAAAGCCCTATATCTAACGCAATGGGGGCATCCACGTATGACGTCACGCAAATAATTCCTTTTTTCAACCCCCTTCCAGTGATGGGAGTAACTCGATTTCAATGGATTTGAGTCAAAGATATCTGTATATCAAGTGAACAGCAAGTCAAATCAAATCTATTTCGACATAAATCATTTTGAGACAAAATTCTATTCCAGATCAACTGCAATTCAAATTCATTCGTCAAACTCAATTCTTACCAAGTCTTTGTCATGTTTCAATGCAATTCACCTCATTTGGCGTATTCATTATCATACACGGCGATATATGATTGAAGTCCTATCTCCAGCAAAACTAAACCTATTAATTTCCCCGTTTCTATTCAATATATTTCGACCAAACTTGGCCAGATAGTACATAGCAACTTTTCCCAACTTTATACCAACTTTTATGCAATTCCGTGCAAGAGTAAAAGTATGGAGTCACACGTAAATTTGAAAACTGTTCACTTGTTGTTGTTGTTCTTCTGAAACATGATCTTAGCCAGAAATTTCCCTGGGTTTCATCCTCAGAGGGACCACTTTTTCGATTGGTCCATCCATTCCGGAGTTACGGGTACCTGAACGGTCATTTTGATTGTTTTACATTGTTTTAACCATTGTAATTATGGAACAATGCCACCCAGCAAACTCCAGATCCATTCTTCGTGCACGTGTTATGTCTTTGCTAAAAAGTTCATTGTTGAAGGGCAAAATGCCCTCGAGGATTGTTGTAGTGAGTAGGTTAAGTGAGTGGTGTGTGTAGTTTATGTATTAGTAGGGGTGTACGGCTACGGGCCAGGGCCTCAATAAATAATCGTGAAAGAATCCATAGGGCCTTAGGGCCTTAGGGCTTCGGGCAGATGACCAGGAGTGGTTAACGCTCGTTAAACCCTTTGACCCTTTGAAAGAATCCGTGTTTCAGCTAAACGCATATATATTTGAACCAAACTAAGCTACGTTGTCGTTGTCGGCCTCGAAATTGGCAGCTAGAAATATAGAATAGCGTATTTATTTCACAAATGCAGGATTTCAGAGCTGAGTTGTATTGTTTCAAAGTGGCCAGCAACAATGCTTGCATAAACCTTTGTAGCACGACGCCATAACCGTACAAAAGGTACACGGATTACTAACAAGTGTGCCGTAGAAAAGAGGTTTATATGATTGAAGTTTCATTTTACTTGTTAAAATGTACACGGATAAAAATTGGTGATTTTTAATTGAAATAATCAAATGTACAATTGAGAAAATTGCGTCTGTTCAAGTGCTGTTGTGCTTTACTAATCATATATTTAAAACGTAAAGCACAACAACACTTAAACAGATGCAATTTTCTCAATTGTACATTTAATTATTTCAATTAAGAATCATCCAAATTTTATCCGTGTACATTTTAACAAGTAAAGTGAAATTTCAATCATATAAACCGCTTTTTTATGGCACACTTGACGTTTTTGTTAGTAATTTTCTATTTCAAATCAATTCCAATTAGTTACTTTTCGTTTCTCCATCTGACAAATGAATTCCATAACTTCCGGTTGATCACGTGTTAGTTCCAGTCAATTCCTTTCATATTCAGGAAATTCAGGGCATTAAAAAAACCCATTTATTTACAGTACAAAAAGCGCAGCATCAGAGAAATTCGTTTATTGTGCCAATACATGGAAAATCACAGAATAAAAAGGCGCAAAAAAGCAAACTACAAAAAGACACATGAAAGAGAATCGATAAGATCACCCGTAGGCGAAAATGCTCACAGAATGGATAACAAACTCACACAAAAAATAAAGATCACAAATCAATAATCAAAAGTTCAAAAAGAAAAATTCGGCATAGCAAACATGCAATCAAAGGCAATCTATTGTGCGCGCAGCGTATCTTGAGCCCTGGAAGTATTTTACGAGCGACTACGTCTTCCTGGAGGGAGCGGCTTTAACCGACGGCCGCCAGTGTTTTTGTAACCATCTTGGATATCAACAAGGCACTCTGCTGCCAAAAACGTACAGTCGATTATCCGTGTTCGTTTGCAGCGAACTCAAGACAGGCGGCGCACACTTTACATCAATAAAAAACACCACAACTCCCTTCTAAACGTCATTCTCACTCCAATCTCAACCAACCAAAGCTTCAGTTTTTTTTATTTTTATTTTTATTAAAATTTGCATTATTGGGCATGACACGCAGGGCTGACCAGAGGGGGGGGGGGGAGCAAGTGTGGCTTTCGTCCCTAGGCCCATGCTTCAAGGGGGCCCAGGCAAAAATATTAAACTGCAAATAGCGCATTCAGTGCGTGTTGTTGCACACACGCCCTTGCAACGGGTCATGCAAGGGGCCCTACTGGGGCTCTGGGGCCCTACCACGTGGTACTACTAACTGATACGAAAAGGCCACAAAATGCAAGAATATGACAAATGGAAGATAGAGTTTTCGTGCCTGAAAAAAACTGGAGAAGGTATGAAATTTAGTTTACATGAGGTTGTACGCTTTGCTCCTTCTTATACCCCTCCTCCGGCTGGGTGAGCGCATGCGTGTTGCCTGTCGGCGCGTCTTGCTTTCTGTCGTCCATGCTTTATAGTTAAGTCTAGCATCGTACCCGGCTTCGCCCGGGGATTCGTTTGACCCGTGGTTGTTTCCCAGTATTTGCTCGATGCTGCCTGACCGTTCACTGCAACAGTCGATTTTTGTTTGTGTAACACTCCTCCTTTCCACCAATCCTCTCCCTCCCCTCCTCCTTTTATCCCGTCCTCTCCCTCTCCTCTTGGTTTCCTTCCCTTCCTCCTCTTTGCTATACGTAGTTGAACACGTACCCGGCTCCGGTGCTTGTTTGTTTGTTCTCTTCTAGGTTCAGTTAATGCGTAATCGTATGTTTAATGGTAACAGCTCACTTTGCCCCCCCCCCCCACTCCCAGCCTTTCGCTGTGGCTTAAGCGATGCGTACCGTGTGAAAAAGAAGTGTGTATGACGTCATGTAATACTTGCCCTTGAGATTACCACGGTGTTTGGTTAGAATGATAATTGTTAGAGCAAATTGTTAGTCGAGGCAACAATGTGCCAATTTCAACTTCTTTCCAGGGCAACAACGTCCCAGTTTCAACTTCAAACCAAAGAATTGACACACTCGCACGTTTTCATTGTTCCCCTTCCGGGGGTCGTCGTTGCGGTTGCTTCATTTCTGCTATGAGACTTTGGTTTATAATGTAAGATTGGTAACGGAATTTATTTTTTTTTTTTAAGGGGGGGGGGGGGGGGGTTTTCACCTCGTTTTGTATGTTAGCTTCACAGGATTCGCTGCGTCACTTATTTTTCTTAATAATGGATTCTTCCAAATCCTTTAATTTGGCTTTCGTTCTTCTTTTAAAATATCTGTATTTCCGTTCTCAGTTGCGTCGATTTGCGTTGATTTGTTAGTGGTTTTGAAGGTGACGGAATTAGACATGTGCATCGCAACACAGAACACCTCCACCAAAATTCCAATAATATTGACCAGTTACTCCCGAGGGAATTGCTGCTCCCTCTTTCGCCTGGAGATGTGGAGATATCCCGTGACCGCAACGTCTTGACCGCACCCATATCACTTGCCTCAAATCTTTACTCACCCATCCATTTTCGTTCACCCCCTTCCTCCTCGATCGGGTCTCCATCTTCGCCCGTGGGGATGCGTCGTAACGAGGTCTTACTTTCAGTTGGTTGTCTTTCTTGATCTTCGTTATACGAGGTTACTGTCGTATTCCTTCGATTGGCTATAGTTCACAGTGGCAGAAACTCCCAATTCCTACATTTTAACCAGCCTTGTCTACGTACCACCTGGCTAAATTTGCCGCATGGGTGTTCTTGCGGCAAGCCAGTCCTTCTTCGGTTATAAATTCAATTAAAGATATCTACATTTCTTTTAAAGATGTCTGCAAATCATTTAAAGATGTCTGTGATTCATTTAAAATATCTACAATTCAATTACAGATATCTGCATTTCTTTTAAAGATATCTGCAAATCATTTAAAGATGTCTGTGATTCATTTAAAGATATCTACAATTCAATTACAGATATCTGTAATCCAGTTGCAGATGTTGTGTAATTGAATTAAAGATATATCTAATTTAATTACATATATCTGTAATTCATTTGAAGGTATCAATAAATGGCATGTATTTACTGATATTTTTTAATGTATTACAGATATATCTAATTCAACTGCCGATATCTGTAATTCAATTGCATACAGTTCTGTTAAATGGCAATGATTTGCTGTAACCTGTAAATGAATTACAGACATTTCTAATTGAATTACAGATATCTTTAATTGAATTATAGATATCTTTAATTGAATTAAAGGTATCTGCAAGTCTATAATAAAAGTTGGAATGATTTGCCGTATGGTCTTGCACTCAATGTGGTACATTTTAACACAGTTCTCTGACGTGCATTTAATAATTTCTTGAAAATTCACTAGCTCACCATAACAAGCACTGCAGACATCCGCCATCTTGTTCGCCCATAGTGGTGTTGTTGTTGTTTGTTTTTTGGGAGTACGAACGCATACTGGGTTATCTGCCCCAAACGATGAGGGGGATAATTTAGCTGGAGAATCCAGGCGGAAAACCTCTGATCTTTGACATGCAGTGGTGAACCAGCTGGTGGAACAATACTGTCTTTAAGTCATGTGCGGCAGTATTTGTGCATGTATGTCAACATTTTCTTTCCCCAATCCACCCCCCTCCCCGGGTTTCCTCGGGGTAATGTAACCGTAAGGGCCTTATTTTTCTAGTGACTCTCATACCGGTATAATACAAGAACAAGAGTAGTATTACTTGCAAAATTGTCCGACTAACAACGTCGAATTGCAACGAGAGCTCTGACAAAATGCGAAGAACCTCACTTTTCATTTTCTCATTTTTGCAGTCGACCAAAATTGAGTGTCCATTTTTATTTCTTTTTTATGTTTTTTATTTTCCTTTTTGTTGTTTTGTCCGCTACATCGTTTTTTTTTTTAATCGCCAAATTCCGAGTCATCAATCTGCGCAGTTGACATACGATATACCTTTCTCCAGTTTTTTTTTTTTGGGCGATTCTTTTAAACCGACCACCCAAAAAAACAAAAAAAGGAAAAATAAAGAGGGAGAAAATCAAAGCAAAGAAACTCAACAACTCGTTCCCATTTTCCCAACCTGTTTTGAAGAAGATATAGTATATATATAAAAAAAAAAAACGTCAGCGGGCCACTTGGCATTTTTCCAAAACGGCACGCGCCCTCCGATCAATGAACGCGCGCGCGCGCTAACCCTCTCACGTTTTCCGACGCGAGACATAAAGCGTCGCCGGTCTTTCTCGCAGCACAGTTGAGTAATTTTTGGTCGCAACGCTTTTATTCCTTTTCCCTTTTTATTTTTTTTTCAAACAAAAGTCCGAAAGTCGATGGCTTTGAAGGAGGCTAAAGATCAAGCTGTAGAGCAATTCTAACAATTCTAGCAGTTCTAGCAATAACGCCAAATTCGTTGCAACGGATCTCTCCTATCAGGAGTCAGTGGTTTAGCTAGCCGCATGGGGCACTGGTTAATCAAGGGCGGCTGCAGCAGAATGGCAAAAAGGGGTGGGCTCGAAAACTGAGAAACGTGAAAATGGTATCGTACACGAAATCACCGACACAAAACCAGGCGACACGTGCACTGAGGAGAAGTACCCACTCCACCCCTTGTCATGCCGGAAAGGAAAGCTTACATTTTAACATTTTACGCTGCAGCATATTTTTCCATACATTTTTTATGCGTAAAAATGGCTACCAGCCTCTGTGAGAAGAAGGGGGGGGGGATTCAGCCCCAGTAGCCCCAATGTAGGGGTGCCCTTGCTGGTTATAAACGGAGGTAAAAACACTTAGCGTAATTTGTCAAGCCAGCTGTGAAAGCGAATTTTTTTCTAGGCGTAAAAATGAGCGAATTTTGGGATTTGTTGGCAGTTGCTGCAATTTTAAGAACCTGGAATCTTTTTTCTTTTCCGATTTTATAACCTTAATGTATGTTTCACAGCGTATGAGGTTAGCCAAAACGATTTTTAGACAAAAATCCACTCTGACAGCATTGGGTTAACAGACAATCTAAAGGACTGGTCATTATTTATCGCCGGGGAGAGGGGGGGGGGGGAGGATACGGGGGCGCGGGTCCTGAACTCTTGCCTCCCCCCCCGCGGAGGGGGGGGGTGTCATACATTTTTCAGGTTCCGTCAAGATGTGGGGGAGATCAAAAACACACTCACTGAAGTGGAAGAAAAAGTCATTTTTCGGCCTAAAAAATTGCACTTTAAGAAGTCAAATTTATAAAAACGCCTCAGTTTCTGGCCCCCCCCCCCATGATGTGCGTTTACAAGGTTTTGAAGCTATTAGTACCTACCGCATGATTCACGTATATCTTTATTATAATATCGGAGGCCGGCTAAAAGGAAAGCCAAAAGGAAAACCACTTCTCCCCTCCTCGCGCCTGTATTGAAAATGCACTCTCCCACTCTACCTGCAGCCAAAAAGGAGCCAGGCATGAGTGGTCGATCAATCTGACAAGTCGTCGGGAAAATGTCCCGGGAAATGTGACCGGCCCCGTGCTTAGCACGGGCTTCCTCTAGTTCATTACATAATCGGCCAGTCCCCATACAGCAGGCGAGGGTATAAGCATCTGAAAACAACCACAAACGCCCAGCGACTGAATCTTTACCGCCTAGTCGTAACACAATAGAATGGTATAGGCCCCGAGCTGCAGTTGGGAAGTCTCCCACCTAACCCCTAAATCCCGCTGGCAGCGATTCAGCCCTTAGGAAAAGCTTCAAATTCTAGAGAAGATTCCTGCAAAGTGGTGTATCGTCCGTCAATAATTGAGTCTTACATTTTTCGTTTGGGTGCTGGGGGTTTCGCAAGACTTCATCGTTTTTCTTCACTTACTTCAAATTTAAAACTTCTAATTTGTAGCCATTTTGACCCGGCTACTACAAATTTAGGAAGGAAATTTACGGGATCAAGACATGTAGAACATGTATGTGTCTGACATTAAAAATGGTAAATAATACCACATGAATGCTTTAATAAACCTAAACATGACAGGAACCATTAATAAATAAGAAGTTTTCAAAATCAAGTCATTTTGACCCTGCTACAGCTAGAGACTCGGCTACAATTAGAGACCCGCTACTACTAATTCTAGATTGGGAAAACGCCCAGCTACAATTATTAGAGACCGGGCTACAATTGAGGAGCCGGCCACATATCAAGACACGTGCTAGTGTGTCACCCGCCAAGATAAAACGATAACATCCAGATAATATGTATATATGAGCATGGCGACCACTAGACACGTTGTGTCTTTACAGCAAAGGTAGTTTGGCTGTTTTCGGGCATGTGAGGATAAATAACAATGCGACAGAAAAGGCTGATTGTTTAATCGGGAGACTTTGGTCGCCTGACGACATAAAAGCCACTATTAAGGACACAGCTTACCGTTTTCTTGTTAAAAAAACGCCGTGAATAACGTAGATATTTGCCTTTTAAAACTAGATTGGTATTTCCATCTCATAATTACTGAGAAAAACTAATGGATTTCATCAATTTGGACCAAAAACAGCTGATATGTACCCCAAAACAAAGCTCGTTAAGGATTCCAGGCAAGCTTTTCGGCGGTGTGAAGTCGTGATATCAAACGCCAAGCTCTTTCGCCAAGCTAATTTCACCGACTAAGACTTCAAAAAATAAATGAAATAATTGAAAATTGCGCAGTAAGCAATTTTCATGTCTTTTATTTAACCTTCGAACTTTTAGTCGGTGGGATTAGCTTGGCGAAAAAGCTTGGCGCTTGATATCACGACTTCACACAGCCGAAAGGCTTGGCGGGAATCCTTAACAAGTTTTGTTTTGTAGAGGATTTACGGTAAGTCAGTTTGGCGATGCCCCACTTTATAGAGATCTTTCTTAGGATTTGAAGCGTTCACAGTTTGACCTCATTTTCAGTAGCGTGCAGACCCCCGAGATGACAGGGGTAATTTACAGTAAAATAGCACAGTAAGTTTTGGTAGACATTTTTTATGGGGTCCCTTTTTTTGGGCTGCCTTTTTACCCTTTTTTGGACCCCCTCCCCCTTAATATTTTTTCTTTATTTTTTTTTCTTTAGCTTTTTTGGCCCTTTAGGCTCTTTCTCAGGCACTGCTGCACCATCAATGTCGGCACTAAAGGCATTTTTATTTTTACAAACCGCATGTGGCAAATGTTAGGTAACACAATTTACCTTCGTAAAATTCGCTCTCTCCCTCGCTCTCTTTGTTGTTGTTTTACCGGCCATTTTTAAGCTGCGGGATCGCAACGTATGGCGGCTCATTGAGACACACAACTCAATTTGTGCACGCCACTGCTTGTTTGGTCTCTTGTGCTCCTTGCAGTTAGCTAAACGACTGGCTCCAAACCCGAGCTCCGCAGAGAATGTGGTGTTATTGCGTTAGCTCTATAGTCCATTCGACGGTCAGAATGCAGCCACTTTGCACGCACGACAGCATGTATCCACCCGCCGTTTTCTCACCGTTCCGCTAATGCGGAACTGTTCGTTTTGGAGCGAAATTCCTTATGTGGTGACTCACTGGGGTTTCGTTGTGGTAAACCTCACGCCAAAACTACTGAACCAACTTTGATGACATTTTGTATGCAGACCAAGTACAACTTTAGCGCAATACACCCATTTCGTTACGAGAGGAGCATATTCGTATGGAACACAACACTAGACAAGAGGACATTGGCTTAGAGGACATTTACCCTTGCCGTGATCGGAAGTTCACTAATTCAAATCTCAGGATTTTTCCCTTGCCTTGCAAATTTTTTGTGTGACTGCTTCTAAAATTTCTTTAAAAGTTCAAAATTTTTTGCCGGTTCACCCACACGACCGTAGGTTTGCTTTAGGTGACCTGAGGACAAATTTAATTAATAATATAATAAAGCAAAAAATAGGAAATTGAAAAATTTCCCATCCGAGTACATTTTTTTAAAGTTGCCTCTGCTCCTCAGGCCAATTCAGCTCATCTTCAAACAAACTCCATCCACAGTTTGAACTACAAAACAATTTGGGTTCAACGACCTATGGGTTCCTCCAGCCTTCCCCTCCACCTTCGTTAGCAATAACCACTGCAAACCAGCCCTTCACTGAAAATCCACAGGGGCCGAAATTACATCAAGCGAATGCCAAATTTGTCCGCCTTACAGGATATGTTTGCTAAGAAACGCTTACGATATTGACTTTTCCCATAATTACTGCGTGTTGTGGTCCAGCACGTGCCACCGTTGAAACGTGAAGGACCAAGCTCCAACTCCGCGCCCCCCTCCCCCCCCATACTTTCCTTCAAGATGAAAATCCGTCCTCGTGATCGCGCTTCTACTAACCCATTAAAATTCTGTCGCGCAACAAAGGATTTCGAAGTTCGCCAAGGTTCAATTCGTGACTAGGGTGTCGATCGATCTATTTGCTTTGCGACTTCGTGGTGGGGGCGGGGGGGGATGTTAGTTGCTGTTGAGTGCCGTCAATTTGGCAGGAATGGGGGATCAGAGGTATCTGGGAGGAAAAATTGGTGTGAGGCTTGAGGAAAATTTAATTTAAATTATTATTAAAAAACGCTTAACGGTATATACATTTCTCCCGGTTGGCTTTCTTGCATGGCGCAGCTTTGCAACATTATTTCAGACGCGTGTGAATGTTGCAAAGGCCTTCATTTTCCTATTATCTCCCTAGTGAGAAACGGTTTTGCTACATTCATTCTAAACTATGGAAATGTTGCAAAAGGTATATTCGCGCAGGAAGCTCGAATATAGTGAATATCGATCTCCAGGCGATAGCCAAATTTCCCCAACAAGGATGTCAATAATAACAAAAAAATTGTAGTCACATTAAAACAGCGTTCAAAACGCCCTGATCCATGTTAAGGGCAGGTTTACGCAACCACTCGCTTTTGCATTCTCGCAGCTAGAAGCTAGAAATCACCTCAAATTCCAACATGGCGGCGGTTTTATGTCTGCCACCTCGCAACGAAAACAGCAAATAACGTGAGTTCAGAAGCGTTTGGGAAAATTGTTTCATCATGAGGAATTCTTTGTATTATTAGCACGGATTATAAGACTGTAAGTATTTACTCAAACGATGTCGAATTTAGCTAATCCATTTAGCGTTGTTACCATGGTAATGTCACCTTTGCCATCGCGATTGAGTTCTAGCTGCGAGAATGCAAAGGCGAGCCGTTGCGTAACACGCCCTAATAGCTGTATTTTTAAGCTATAAAAATTAAAAATCGGTTCATGGTTCGATGTCTAGGCGATGGAAAAATTATCCCAACAAGAATACCAACAACAACAACAGCAGTAACAAGACTGTAGTCACATTAAAATAACTGAAACAAAACCAGGGGGCATTGCTCATACCTACGGTTTAAGGTATAAAAACTTAAAATCGGTTCACTGGTTCGATCTCCAGGTGAGAGCAAAGAGTCAACAACAACAACAACAACAACAACAAGTAATGGCCATTCAGTAGAGGGCGGGTTTTTCTACCAGTTTTGGTTTTGGGTGGATATCACAACTTTCATAGGACTGTGAACGTACATAAGGTTACACTGTCTTATCTTCATCTGTACCTTTGTTCTAGAGGAATTTTATTTCTATAAATTTTCACATTTAAATTTCAAATTTACCATTGCCAATTAGCCGTTAGATTAGCCAAATTGCCACGGATTAGTTTATTGTATGACCACTCTTTTAATCCCATTTTTGCACACACTGGCTAACAATCGCTGATTTCGTTCGCTTCGCTCACTCAATCAGCGCATCTCCTTCAGTTGTTTTGTTTATCCCTGCACCTTCCCCTTAAATTTTCAAGATTTCGTTGACATTTAGTCATGCAGAAACCCCCGAAGATCGCTGTTACTAAAACAGCAGAACGCGAAACATTTTATTTTTGAGTTATTAACAAAAACCCCGTTAGCTCGTGGAAACTCGTATTGTTGCGCAACCGTAACGTGTATCATTTTATTCTTAAACAATCCACGGCAACGTCAATGTGTCCTTATTTTGTCCTTCGTTAGAGATTAGTTTTTAGTTCGTCCAGGCTTTTACAATAAATCTAAAGACGAGTGTTGATTGTTCAAGACATTGTTGCTTGAAATTTTTGGTTGCAACTTGGAAAAGAAACGAAATTTAAATTCGCTGGTGGCGAATTTCAAAACCCTCCCACGCATTTGTCCTGACCCATACAACCCCCAAACCAACAAAAGGACCATGTTCAGATCACCATGCATCCGTGTGCAAAAGTACAGGTATGTAGGCCTTCGCAATTTTGCGCTAGCCATGAGCAAAACGTCTATGGGATTTAACATGGGAAAAATCTTATTAGCTAGCCAGCTAGCTAGACAGTAACATAAAAACATCGTTACGAACTCATCTTTTTTTGTATGATTGGTGGACACTCATCCTTTAAATTTTAGTTTTTCTTAATCTCTGACCCTTCCCCTTACATTTTCCACAATTTGGAACATTTCTGTCGCATTGGGATTTATCCTCAACATGCCAAAATATGCTTTCAGTTGCTTACAGTTAACAGACACATGTCTGCTAGTGAGCCGCCTTTTTATCATTAACAATCAATTTTTTAACAATAGGATGTCTACAATGGGTTGATCTACTGTTACTTGACGGCGACACACTAGCGTGTGTTTAGATAAATTAGCTGCATTAGCAGAATAATAATTACATCGTGGATGTAACATTATTTTTATCATAACAAATTTTAAAGGCATCCTGAAATAGCAAATAAAAAAAACACTGAAATTACAGAGAAATTACCGTACAACGGTTAGTGGTAAGAAAACTGTTATTAAAGAATTGTGAAACTGGTGTGATAGGAAAACGAAGAAATAGTGATACAAAAATGTAAAGTAGGTATGTGAAAAATGTGAAAAAAAAATTAAACAAAACTGGTACTGCCGGCAGCACCCTGCTAGACTCGAACCATTACCCACTGAGCTATCGTGACATAAAAATAATTCCCTTTCCGATGAATGCATTTTATAGTATTAATATTCAGAGTTGCAACTGTTTCCGTCATGCAGTGTGGCAGCTGTATTACTGGCAAAAACTCCTCCTTCCATTTCTTTATATTCCTGGTTGCAGGTATCACTACTTTAAATTGCCTTAACTTAGAGGGATTCTTTACCCTCTTGTGGTTTTTTCCGAAGTTATTTTAACTGCGTTGCATTTTGAGTTGAAAAAAAAAGAATTGGTCGTTTCATGATTTGACGCGTGCTGCAAGGCAAACCCGATATTTCAAATTTTCTTTCCGATTTAAAACCTAATTTCATTTGGATGGCGATTTATTCGTTCGTCGGGTCGAAGTAGCGTGAAATAATGAGGTTACAGGAAACACATCGAACATTTTCTAAATCTAGTTTCGTATAATGGAAAATCCGCATTAAAGAAAAAAAAATTCGGAAATCGCATTTATTCATCTATAACCTTGGCGCGCAGATAAAAAAAAAAGTAAAAGTTAAGACCTAACAGGTTGAAAAAGCGGTTGTCGGCACACCGCGTTACTTAAAAACCGTCGCAGCAATTTTTTTTTTTGGGGGGGTGGGGGGAGGAGGGGGTTCTGCCAAACTGTAACGTGTTAAATTTGGTCAACAGTGCACCCTGCACTTAGGCGACAGTACAGGGCGCGCAGGCGGTGCACTCGTTTGCTATCCAGTGGCACGAAGCCGATTCCCAGACGTGGCCTGTAGAGAGTTCGACAAAAACAAAACAAAAATGTACGAGATTTGTAAATCTGTAAATCTTCCAACGGATTTGCGAAGATTTACGGATTTGGTGGGATTTAAAGATTTACAAAAGATTTCATTAAGTAAGATTTAATGATTTACATGACGTTTAGAAAGACTTACACGGATTTGCAGACGATTTAAAGATTTGTACAGATTTGCGGATTTTCTGGGATTAAAAAAATTACAAAGGATTTAAGTAAGATTTAATGATTTACATGAAGTTTTGCAAAATTTACACGTATTTGCAGAAGATTTACAGATTTACACAGATTTGAATGATTTACACAAGACTTACATGATTTACCCAAGATTTACTGATTTACAAAATTTGTACAAGATTTGCAACGGATTTACTAATCTACAGTAAATCTTGGGTGTACGAGATTTCTAGCTCTGTTGAACGCCTCGCCTGTGATTGGTTCCCAGCGCTTGTAGATAGATAAAACTCCTTACAGCTCCAGATTCGAGTTTAGTCGCTAGTATGGCAGTTAGTGCTTCTGCCGCCCAGGTGCTTAACAATTTTCACTCAGCAAAA
>JAHWFP010084810.1:0-40148 GCA_023313725.1 Lithobius niger
AGGATGCCCTTAGGATCAAGATTCCCTAAAGCCACTGCCATGTACTTGAAACTGGTTGGAACAGCTTCAGAAAAGCCTAGCGGGCTGTTAGCCTAGCACATGATGGGATGGAGACGAGTTGAAGAGGAAACTCCAACTGCAAGGAGAGGACATTTTGATGTGTAATCGGAAGTCTGCGAGTGATGAGATGCAAGGTGGCTCGACATGCCCAAGAGGCACTGTCACAGACTTGGAACTGGTTGAAGAAGAGTTGATTTAGAAGAGTCCTGCCTTGTGGGACAAATTGCCCAGCACTACAGGAAGTAGGAATGTCGCCTACACATGCATGGCACATGCGTGGAGTGAAAACCTTGTTGGATAATCAGAAGTTTGGACGTGACGGGTCGCATGTTTATGATGACAGTCAGAGTGACATTATTACGAACTTGAGACTGATAGGCACAACTTTGGATGGATTCCCTACCTTGCAGGCCTTGCACCTTGACCAGAAAGAGGATGGATTCATTCAACGCAAGCTACACGACTTACGGAAGAGGAGTGATGAAAGGACGGATGATCAGGGAGCTCAAGCCGGGGATTATTCTGTGCGTGACGGCTTGTTGGTTAGACTGTTTTCTCCTCGCGGCGTACGTGAAGCAACTGCGGGTATTTTGGACCACAGGATATGTATACCCCTACGATAGCAATGTGTGACGAGTGTGCACGGATTGCTTGGCAATGTTCATTTTGGGATTCTGAAGACCCTACATGCCTTGAAAGCACACTGTACTTGGTTGGGGATGAAGAGGAGTGTGGCACAGCACACCAGGACGTGTAGTGTGTGCCAGTTATGTAAATCAACACAAAGATTGCGGCCTGGTTTGCTGAAAGTCGTGGAGTCAGTGATGAAGCCCTTCGCTCATCTGTCATGTGATTTTGCAGGTCCCGAGGCTCCACCTAAGAACAAACATCGGTGCCAGTTCGTTGTTGTTTGTAATTTTTCAGGGTGGCCAGAGATGCTCTTCAAAATAGCAAGACGCCACAGTTTGTGAAGCGTCTACAGTCGGTTTTCAGGTGATGGGGAAATTCTAATTCTCTTTTGAGTGACATGGGGCTGTTTTCCGCTCAAGAACCTGCCTCAACTTCCTTCGGGAGGATGGTGTGATTGCCAATACGACCACCAGCTACAGGCCTCAGGCGGACTTCACTGAAGTTATTAATAAAACGATCAAGATGATGATGTATGCGTACATGAGGGGCATGACTGGACTGAAGACATTGATTCTATTAGCTTTGCAATTTGTTCTAGCATTAATGAGGCTAGGAAGTATTCCTCTGCTATGCTCTGTTTAGGGCCGGAATTGGAAAAACCGTGGGCTGTGGAGATTATTGCTTGGAAAGATGCTAACCTACCCAAAGGAGCAATGGCCAATGCGGTTAGACAGGATGAAATCGTCAGGAAGTTTCATGAAACGTATACAGAACCTAGGAGATATTTATTGGCTTCCCGCAACATACACAACATTTTATATGATAAGAAACATGTGGACTTGCAGTTTAAGGAGAGACAACTTATGGCGAAACGCATGCATATTTAAGCTCTGCCGCAAAAGGTGTTTCTAAGAGTTTGCAAGAGCGTTTTCCAGGGCCCTATAGAATATTGAAACGACGATCTTTTAATACGTATTCCCTGCAGCACTGTAAATCTGCCAACATTATAAATAGCGTGAATAATGGTGAATTGAGAAGATACTATCAACGTGGCTCTGATTTTATTCTCGGTTCCTTGTTTTCGCCTGCTCAGCTGACTGCTGTTGGTCTGGCCACTTCACGATGTGAACCAAAAAGCGGCCATTAACTTTTCAACTGACCAGGAGGGGTTGGGTTCTTCTAGGGACCAGACAAGCTCCACCCCCGGGGACTCGTGCTGGACAGCGCGGCACCAGCGATCACTGGGAGGCAGCTACGAGAAGACCCCCTTCAAACCAACATCTGACCACTGCCCCAAGACGGCATGTGCTTTTTGATGACAAACTTGTTACTTCTGCTGATAGGTGTTTGCGACCGAGAAATATATTAGGGCGAGTGAGAAGACGTTATTAAAGCATATTTTATTTGTTACGATGGTCGTCAGTATGATTACCCCACCCTCCCTTTTCCCTACCCCAGGTTGATGGCCCGACCTGTGACTGATAGTTCATACTGCAGTTTTGGTTTACCTAGTACCAACAAGGACCCCGTTTTCATGGAATCTGCTGGAAATTTGGAGATGGGAACGTTACTTTGCCGCTGCATTAGTGTTATGTATTTGGGTTGCCCTCCCCTACACACTTTAGATAAATTCGGCGAAATGGTGTAACTGGCTGGATTTGGTTTTCGTTGGCCGGTGGGTTGGTTTGTGTGTTTTCTTTTTGAAACCCTCACTTGCTCCGTGATTTTTACCGTGTTAGTTGCCCAAGTGGAGTCGGTGGGATTTTAAAGGTTTGTACACCTTCCTGTCAGTGATGTCGGACGAATCTGGCAATCGCGACCGCTGTTCCCTGACGGCATTGTCAGCGGACTCCTGTGAATGTTATACGGTGGGTTATTTCGAAGGATTTTATGCTCAGGCGCATGCTCGCTCAGCTTGGGCATTCGCGAACTTGGCTTCTGTTCCGTGCCATCGCCACCACCCCGTTTCACAGTCTACAGCAACTTCTGGGCCAACAGGTTAAGAGCAGCACAGGCCTACCCGATTTTCAATTTGTTATGGTCGGGGTAAAATGTGTTCCGCTGAGGTTCCCGCAAAGTATATGGAATGGCAGATACGTACTGCTAATGCTAATATTGCTGCTCCATCGGTAGTGTTTGATATGTGCGTACTCGACTTAGATGATGCTACTGCTTGCTGGGTCTTACAACACAATTCCCGTTTGGAATCAACCACCCCGAGCGATCACGCTTGGAATGAATCGGATTTAGACTGAGCTCCATTGCGTAGCATCGTTCCGCACCCAGAACCATTCTGCAACCGCACCACTTCGCCTGCCATGATAGCCATGAAACCAGCAGCCCTCCCACTTGAATCCCCTGCAGGGTCTTCTGATCGACGGTCTGCCGACACACTGGACACTGCTAATTCCCTGCCTACCGAGACTAGTGCTTTTGATCTACCAATTTCGGACCGACCGGAGGTGTTGCAGATGCCTGACTTTGATGATGTTCGTGAGCATTGGCTTAGGCAGACTGGCTCTCCTAGACCTCTTCAGCTGGGGAAAGTTCTAAATACCCGGACAGTATTTCTTAGATGAGTTGGTGTTTTCCTTTACCACTGCTGTTGTTCTTGTCATGGGGGGATGTCGTACCAATCTCAAGGGAATACTGGGATTTGTCATCAGCTGCTTATATTGTTGCTGATGCTTTTTTGGTATTTGTTGTGTTTTACCTTGTATATTTATTTTGATAGAATTTTGACGCGGCTTATGCCTCCCGCACTTTGTGGGCTACTTCTTTTGTTTATTTTTCTTTGGATTATTTTATGTATGCTTTTTACTTTATTATCTTTTGTCTATGATGCGGCTAAAGTTTCGTACACTTTGTAGGCTACGTCCAATCGTAATTTTATTTCCTACTATTATGCGATTGTCTTTGTATGCGGCTGTATCCCAAATTACCCTACAGCAGTCCACGACACAGTTATGTCCTAGGTATGTTTTTGGATGTGTCTAATATTTTTATTTTTATTTTATTGAATTTCTTTTACGCACGCTTAGTGGATCCAAACTTATGTTGTGTTTACTGTTGCACTCGACGCAGCCTTAAGCCTTCCACACTTTGTGGGCTACGTCCGAGTTGTTGATCCCAAATTACCCTAGAGCAGTCCGCGACAGTTATGTTTTTGGATGTGTCTAATTTTTTTTTTATTTTATTGAACTTCTTTTACGCACGCTTAGTGGATCCAAACCTATGTTGTGTTTGCTGTTGCACTTGACGCAGCTTAAGCCTTCCACACTTTGTGGGCTACGTCCGAGTTGTTGAGTTTGCGTCGGATCCTCTTTTTTACGCCCCGAGTTGCGCTTCTCTTATTGCCACGTTTCATGTTATTGTGTTTTGCTTTGTACTGCTTGTGTATTTTATGCCTGATGGTTTACTTGTATTAAATATTTCGGCATTATATTTCTGGTGTGTCGATGGTATATCCAAAGGTTTTCTGCCCAAAACTTGGTGTAATTCTAATGTTAAGGGTATATGCTTTTAGACTTCCTGGCGTTCGTCTTTTTGGGGCAGGGGTGATGTAACGAGCCAATCTGTAGATAGTATTCAGTGGCTTAGAATACACAGATTGTCAAGTTACAGTTCGGTTATCTATTACATTCCAATGACGTCAGACTGAGCTGGTCTGGCCTGCTCTAGCCCTCAGGCAGTGGAGTGGAGTCATTGGGGGTTGTAGGGAGCTGACACACCTTACCCTGAATTGAGGTTCTTTCATGAGCTGCCTTCTTAATGGGGACCGAAAGCTTTTGAGAATCACCAACCAACTTCCACGAAATTAAACCGAGTTAAAAAGAAGAGAATTATAAGACTCGATGATGTCCCAGCCGACCGCTACCTTAAAAATGGTGTAGCTTGACCATAATCGCGGTCTTTTGTCCTAACATCTACATTGGACCCGGTTACTATGCCCGATAGTAACCTGAAGAACTATGTAAGAAGATGCAACCAAGAAGAGTGTTGATAGTACTAAAACCCTGGCCAGGTCAGATATTAATGCACTTGTGGAAGTTGAACCCTCGATTGGTAAATATCCATATGTTAATTGAACAGAGACGAGAGGAAATTAAAACGTTTAGAATAGAACTAGAATAATACCGTTAATTCAGGAGGAATTAACTTTATGAGGCAGCTGCCGTTGGTCCATTGATGCTATTTCATTTCTTAACAAGCTAGTAATGAATAATTTGGTAATTAGTTATAAAATCCCACCCCAAAGCTATCTCGAGGACTTCATAAATGAAGTTTTCGACAACTCTGAAGAACTGAAGCTGGGTTTCATTGAAAACGTTTTGACAGAAATCAAGCGCATACATGTATACATTAGAAGTTATAGGTTTAATTGGGAATACTGGCTTGCTGAATTTAAATCTGCAAATATGCAATGGGACATTATGGTTTTGACTGAAATTAACATAATGGAAAATGATATTGGGGTGTACGACCTATAAGAAAGCCTATAACTGTGGTGTAAACCAGAGAGGTGGTGGTATTCTGATCTTCTATTTAGAGGATAGAATCATCAAAACTACTTATAAAAAACATTAAGTTCTATGTTAACGATGAAATAATTGTTACGTGTCAGTAGTAGGGAAATGCGATATTGAGAGACATACCCGGAGACATACTCCAGGATTGACCATCAGCAATTTCTGCATAACTACTGCATCAATTTTGGAGTTAGGCAGCAGCAGTTATGTGGTAATTCCAGAGGTAATTCTGCAGCAGTCCTGGAGTGTTTCTGCAGCAATTCTGGGGTATTGACCTTAGTAATTCTGGGGTGATTTAACAGCATTCCTGGGGTAATATTGTAGCTATTCTCGGGTAATTATGCAGCAATGAAGGAGCATTTCTGCCGCAGTCGTGGAGTGATTCTGGGGCAATTATGCAGCAATTCTTTGGTAATTCTACAACATTCCTTGGATAATTCTGCAGCAGTCCTGGAGAGGTTTTGCATCTGGTCTTGAGTATTCTACAGTAGCAGCTCTTGGAGGAAATCTGTAGTAGTTTTATGCAGCATTTCTGGCATGATTCTGTGGCATTTATGCATCGGTACTAAGGCGATTTCAGCAGTAGTTCTGTAGTATTTTTCTGCAGCAGTTCTGAGGTAATTCAGGAACAGCTTTGCGATATTTTCAGAAATAGTCAAGATGTGTTTCTGACGTATTCCTGCAGTAGTTCTAGGGCCATTCAGGAGTAATTTTGTAGCATTGCTGCAGCATTTTCTGGAGTATTTTCTGCAGCAGTTCAGTTATGATTCTGAGAAAAGCTACAAATTTCCACTGATTAATTTAGGCACGTGTAACAGCTTATACAACAGCTGTACTAAAAATAACAAAATTTATTATATCAGATGGTTGCCATAACTCGGCAGTCGGTTACATCCGGAGCTTACAAAATTGAAGCCTATAATACATTTTTTAAACCATCAATAGATTGTAACTGGCAAGAGAAGACGGTAAACTATTATTATTTTTTTTTCACTTTGAATTCAAAGTAATTTCAAAAATATTTTTTTTATATGTAATAAAGAGAATGAATATTTTTTCTTTCAATAAAAAGAAAATAATTTCAAAAAATTTCAAAATACTTTCAAAAATATTTTTTTATATAATAAAAAAGAATGAATAATTTTTCTTTCAATAAAAAGAAAAAATTTCACAAATTTCAAAGTAATTTTAAAAATAAATTTTTTTGTATATACTAAAAAAATGAATAATTTTTCTTTCGAGAAAAAGGAAATGAATTCAAAATTATCGTTTACATGCACGTACTGTGGACAAGTCATTGTAACGCAACAAGATTTAATCGATCACCTATCCCAGCATCACTCTGATCTTTGACCTGAGTGTATCGCGTTCGCAAACGAGTTGAGAGATATTAAAGGAGAAGTTATGTGCACTTTAGCTCACAATGATACGCATCGAGTTTATTTCAGAGAGTTTGAACATGCTGATCCATCACAAGCACTCCCACTACTCCATTCTCTGGTGGTATTTATGATTAATGCTTGTTTAGATCAGCTGACAACCTGTAAAATTCAGCTGTGTTTAGCCATTGATTTTACCCGGGATTCCAACACTGTACGAGGCTATTTCTCATCCTTCCTCACTCCCATATGCAATGAATCTGACATATAGAAAGTATTGTCTAATGCATACAAAAATTCAGGAATCCATCGAAGCTTTTGCGGAAAAAGGCAGTGTCTGGATCATCTCGAGAGTCTATGGGATAGTTATAAATGTTGCAAAGATAGAACCTTTACGTCCTTGTTCATTCATGCCATTCCCAAGAGCATTTCGCAATAAGAGTGAAGGTGTGAATATGGAAAATTCTGACGAGAAATGCTTTCTGTATTCTGGTTTAGCCGCAAAAATGATGTGTTATGAAACTGAGGTCAAATATTACGAACCATTTTTTAATACTTTACACCATTCCATGTTGAAGTTCCCAGTGAGTTTAAATAAAATTGATTCTTTGAACAAGCAAACAATTTGTCTATTAACGTAATTTCGTACAAGGCTTCGGTAGGATTACATCCTGTGAGAGTTAATAAAAACATATTAGGAGAAGTTATTGACTTGTTACTAATTGCTAATGAGGAAGGACATGCTCATTACTGTGCCATTGTTGATATTGATATGCTACTCTGATTTCGAGTTATTGGAACCCATAGAAAATTCTATTGTCATAACTGTTTCGCTGCTTTTAGTAAGGAGCGTTCAATGATCGAACACAGACGTAAATGTGTTAAGACTCAACAGAGCACAAGCCTACCACCAGGGGGTAACTAGTTAAAATTCTATCGATACGACCAGCGTAACCCTCATCCGTTGGGGATTTATGCTGATTTCGAATATATGCTGCAGCCCACACATAGTATTGGTGTCGATCCATCTTTGAGTTCATCTACCAAAATCAGCATGCATTCCCCTACTGGTTTTGAATATGTGGTTATAGGCCCAGAAAACGACATCGTGACTGAAATATTCTACCTCGGAACAGTCGCAGTGGGCGAGTTCTATAGATGCATGAAGATTGAAATGAAGAAGTTTGCAGATATTGTAACTCGGCCAAAACCCCTGAAGATGACTGATGAAGACAAAATTCAGTTTTCAAAAACTGACACTTGCATCAAATAAAGTCATAATCCTCGATCACGATAAAGTTAGAAATCACTGTCATTTCACGGTGAATATCCGAGGCGCTTCTCACACAAAATGTAATTTGAATACTAGGAGCATACCTACTATTCCAGTCATTTTCCATAACTTGGAAGGCTATGATATGCATTCACTGATCTGTGCAGCAAATAAATTTCCTTCTGGAGTCGACGTTTTTGCCAGAAACACCGAATGGTTCACAAGTATGACCATTACGCGGTATACCCCGCTGGAGGAACGGATAAGGACTTCTCCGTAAGACTGAGATTTTTGGATAGTTATAATTTCCTATCTTCCTCGCTTGAAATGTTGGCTAAGAACCACAAGAAAGATCGACCCTTCCTAATTACTAAAACTGCTCTGGACTCGGTAGATTGGTTCAAGCCACAAGTGGATAAGGGAATAATCTTAGATTTATTGATGCAGAAAGGGCACTATCCGTATCATTACGTTCAGTCACTAGACGTGTTGAACAGAAATTACCACCCAAAGCTGCATTCTACTCCGCTCTACGTGGTAAAGGTATCACTGATAACTACTACAATCATGCTACATCAGTTTGGAATTTGCTAAAGGAGAAGGTTTTTAAATCATATCACAGAGTATATCAGATGGCTGACGTCTATCTCCTAGCAGACAGTTTTCAGAGTTTTAGGGACACCTGTTTGCACAATGATGGTGTAGATTCCTTGCTATTACATATACACACCGGGATTTAGCTGGGGTGCAGCACTGAAAAAAACCAAAACTGAACTAGAACTGTTCACGCATGCTGGAAAACATAACTTTATCACTTCGGGCATTAGGGGAGGAACAACCTTTATATCGAAAAGGCACTCGATTGCCAACAACAAATACCTACCAGATACCTATAATGAGAGTCTCCCTAGTCTGTACCTAGTAGATTTTGACATCAACAACCTGTATGGACTAGCAATGACGGAGTACCTTCCATACGATCAATTTTGTTGGTTGACGAGGAAGGAAATTCAAGAATTTTGCTTGTCAGGAATTAAAAAAGATTCAGAATTCAGCTATATCTAGAATGTTGATTTGGACTACCCATTCGAGATTCATGATGCCCATAATGACTATCCTTTAGCACCCGAAAAGTTAAAGATACTTTTGTGGCAAACTTTGTGTTGCCTTTTATGAAAGAAATGGCTCAGAAGAAAATCACTTTCACTTCCAAACTAACAACAAACCTGCTCCCGAAGAAAAATTATCTAGTGCATTACAGAAATTTGCAATTCTACTTGAAGCATGGTTTGACCAATGCACCATTCCAAAGACTTTTAATGTGATGCCAGATGATCTTAAACTGTAAACATTTTACAGTGACTGAAAAATTTCTGTAAAATGCTGGCTTTCATCACTTCGGACCTAGTGTTTGTTTATTTTCTTCAAGTTGGAAAAACAACATTTTTTAGCATCTTTAGACATTATGTCAGTTTTATCTTATCACCTCTCGAATTTTAATTGTACATAACTTAACATTTTTGTTTTTATTTACATATTTGTAATTATTTATAACTTTTGTTATTTTAATACAGATGATTAACTCTTACAACTACATCCATGATTTTTTTGAAACTCTTTGTAAATTTAATTGGTCTGCGGATGTTTCTTTGTTGGTTTTAGGTACTTTTGACTTTCAACGTAGAGTTTTTCTTTCCAAGTTCGATATGAAACGTTTTGAGTCACTATAGCTCTTAATTTAGGTTTATTTCATTATCTCGAATTTTTATTGTACGTATTTCTAGTTTTATTTACTTTTAGATGTTTTCAAGCACATATAACTTCGATATTTTGAACCATATGATTTATTATTTCAACCTCGTATGTGAAGCATGCCTAGTTCTATGTATATTTACTTTGTCTGCGTTAGTCAAGTGTAATTTTATACTTAGATATTTTCTAACAATAAGTGCTGTAGGTTGTTGACCTCTATTGTTTGGGTGTAGGTATATTTGCTTGGAAACTACAAGTTTGTATGAACTTTGTGATGCTGTTTCAATAAATAACTGATATATATTAAATTTTAATTTTTTTTATAATTATTATACCGAAGTTCCCGTCACGACCAGTGTTCAGTTACAGTACGTTTTATGTCGTCTTTAAAGAATTAATGAAAAAATTCGAAACAAGAATGTTAAACAAATGGAAATTAACTGTTATACCCCATACCCCCGTTTTTGGCAAACCCGGCTCACACAGCATTACGATGCATATCGGTAAAAAAATCATCTACCTCCATTTCCTCAGAACGTCATGTCAGAGATGACTCCTTGGAGGAATTAGGATGTCATATGAACATAAAGTGAGAGTAATGACGGCACGAAGGGAGGAGGATTTTCAACACCAATGAGACAGAAAGTCACGTGATTGGAATCATGTCGAATTTAATTATTATTTGAAAGGATTAACACGCTTCTATGGGGTTTGAGAATCACATGGAGTAGTGAAGAGGTAGAAGCCCACAATTGACTAAGTTTGGCATTAATGAACTAGCTGTCGACATGTCATTAAACTTCAATCCCTCCACCATTTTTAAAAACCTTATTCACATAACGTAGAATTTACGTTTAATTTGGAAAAATTTGCACATCTTAATCAATGACATCACATAGAATTTGAATTTAGTTTGGCAGAATTTACACATCGGACTGGATAAAGAATGACTGCGCAGTATTGTTTCGTAGGGTCATTATTTAAAAAACCTCATCCACAGCTTGAAGAATTTATGTTTAATTTGGCAGAAGTTACACATCTACTTCCACACCATCATCGAAAATTTACAGAGAATTCGATAGAATATATATACGGCGAATGGGCATGGGGTTATGGGGTAACCATTAAAAAAATTATCATCCGCATTGCATACAATTTACATGGTTGAGTGTATACATTCCGACTGCGTGAAAGTTAACGTCACTTGGGCTTGGGGCAGCCTGTGGGTGTGACATAAGAAAGGTGGGGGCAGAAAATGGGGCTTCAAAAAGTAAGGGAGTGGGAGTTTCAACACCTACGAGGAAGAGATTCCATAATCATGTAGAATTTTCACATAATTTGGTAGAAATTACACACCAGGATATTTAGTACAATTTCTAAATATTTTGGTAGAAATTTCAAAACCCGAGTGGGTCACATGTCGCCATAGAGGGAGAGGGGAGGTCACAAGGGAACCATGAGGTCACAGGAAGTGATATTCTGAAATGATTATCATTAATTGCTTTTAACTACGTTGCTAATGACCTAGCTGTAGACGTGCCATTAAGCCATAATCTCTCAGCCTTTTAACTACAATTAACTGATGTATTTATGAAAAACCAAACCCTCATAAAATATTATTCAATTCACTCTTAATTAGTTCAGTTCTCTCTGCTTTTGATACAATCATACTCTCGTTTAATCATCTCACAATTTCATTAGTTTCAGTAATTTTCAATAAAAACAGACAAATTTAAAAGTAAATGAATACATTACAAACTTTAAATTATAAAAAAATCACTCCAGGAAATTAAGTTTAAACATCAGTACATTGTTTCGGTGCTGAATTCTTGAAGGCACGTTTGTTGGTTACATTCTGAGGTTATTCCCATAATCACAGTTCACAAAATTAGGGTAGTTTTGAAGGCAACTTTCTGCATTCAATTTTTTTAACTGTTGTGATGTACACCTGATACTGAAGGTTCGTATGTGGGTGTCTTAAAAAAATCATCTCGGTGATTCCCTCCCCTTTTTCTATATGATTGCTTACCTGATGTCATTACTTTGTTACTTTGTTCACTGGCAAATAGCAAGGTAAGCAATGGATGTATTTATGTAGAGTGAATTTAAAATGCAAATGAAACCAAGGAAAAGAATACTTACTGATTTCTAGAGCAAAAAAGAAAATAAATGCATTAAAACCATACACCTAAACAGAGTCAATATGGTAAACACCAGCCGAATTTTGACCAGATGCAGTACATCTTGTATTCTGTTAATTCAGTTCTTACGATATATTATAGCTGTGTTTAACTTCGAGACCTTTAGTAATAAGTTAAATAATTAAAAGAACGATTAATTGTAAAGAAGCTAGTCTTCACCAGCAGATTTGAGAGGAGACCTCTGCTCAAAAGATCAAAAACCTGAGGGTTTATCGTTTTCGCAACGAACATTTTTTTTCCATTAGCGCTCACTAGCGCTCATTAGGCCTATCCAGACCTCCGTCTTCAAAACCCCATATCTTCAAGAAAAATGTACCAAAACGCTTGAAATTTGCGGCCCTTAGTAGACCTGAACATTCTCAAGACTTCTGAGAAAACAGAACAATAAATTTCCACTCCAATAATTTTCTACATCATTTTGAAAAAGTCACCAAAACGACCGGTGCCGCACGCAAATCTTCAATCGCCATTTTCAACTCCTTGTAAATAAAATTGTAATTACTTTATTTCTTTTGCAGGCATAAAGCCAACCAGCTTAGTGTTGTTTAGGAGGAATTTATCCTCACATACATGTATTTGAAAACCCAACACTTGATGTTTTTATTTGTAGCAATGGCCAAGTTATTTATGAAAACAACGACTGTAATTTTTATTATTAGCGGCTGCAATAATGTTTCACCAATTTTCATGCGTTATAGCATTCAGAGAATAAGCTGGTATATTTAACCTTTTATTTTTTATTTAATTGGGCAACAGTTTAGCAAAATCTAGGTCTCTGAACACTACTGAACTCGGCAACACTTTCCTTCGAATATTACCAAAAGTGTTTATCTTGTATTTTTTTTTCCAGGGCTCCGACCATAGTAACGTTCCTACTATTAAAAATCACGTTTGTTTAAAAGAACTGAGCAAAACACTTCGTCCCCCCCCCTTCCTTCAAAAGTTGCAATGCATAACATTGTAGTTTCATAAAAAAATATATAGGCCTATTTTTCACGTTGTTATGAGTTTAACTCAATGCACTTTCCAAGCTGAGGCGTCCAAAAGCACCCAAAGTCGGCAATTCCCTTTGTTATCCAAGCTCCTTCAATTCCCTTCCAATCAGAATTCAGTATTTACTTTCCCCTCCACTCAGAGTGCAAGGCTATCCTGCCCGTCCGCGCTGCCCTACCTATTTCCGGTAGTGACAGCCTGGCCGGGTTGAGTCAGTCTCTCCTCCTCCGAGGCGATCCCTCTTCCCCGCACCCCCCCCCCCACTCCGTCGCTCTCCTACAGGTCCGCGCCTGCCCTCGTCTTGCCAGCCGAGCAGCAGCTATAAAACCAGGCTGTGGGAGAAAATCGATAGCGTAGCTCAACTCCAAGTCAGACGTTACTACGGCGGTCGGAGCAGAGATGTCCCAGTCCGAGTGTTGCCATCCCGGGCAAGGTAGTAGTTTAGAAAACTAGTTTTAGCTTTAGTTTATTTTTCGGAATTTATTCTAAATTATAACTTAAAGATTTAAACTTAACTTATGACTTTGGATTCGTGATTATGGGTAGTTAAAACCATCGGCATTTTCCGGTCTCCCCTCCCATAACTTAAGGGTTTAAGGGTCCCCTTTCTAAAAACCGGCTTTCTTTCTGTTTGTTTTACAACATGTAATCAAACCTTTTTTTGAGATCACCAAGGTCCTGTAGCATAATTACAGAAGCACAGACTTCGATGGTAGGGCCCTGATTATTGCTAGCTTGACTCAATGTGAATAAGTAGATTTGATCTTGTGCAAGATGCCTTCAAACATTATCTTAAATTAGACTAAGCCTGAAATTGTAAGATACTTTTTCTAACTTAGAGGTGTTTAGGTAACACCAAAGAACATTTTCTATTCGAAATTGTAAGTGTGAATTTTACTATTCGTTGCCGATAATTTTTTTATGTAAAAATTACTTGAGTGCTTTTTATTCAAAGCTATTTTGTAGACTAGTTGCCAATGTAAATTGTATTTCATTCCCCCTGTTTATTAAAACGAAGAGTTTTAAACTCAGTTGCTTCTACAGAGATTTAATTTGCTAGTGTTTTAACTAAAAACAACTCTTTTTATTTAAAGCCTAAGGTTAGCAATTAAACCACCCACCTGGTGGCAGTGAACCAAAATTGATTAGTTAGTACTAAAACTTCAGATAGGACATAGACGCTCTATTCCTAACCGTGCAGTAGTGACTGCTATGCTAGTTTATACTCCGCAAAAGTAAAAAATGGCCACTAGAAGTACAACTAAATATCCAGAGACCACACCAGATATCGGTGCAGAACAGTAGGCACCTCAAGGACCTGTGAGCACCGCTACATAATAAAAGAATTTACGCACGTCCCCGTAATGAATTATACCGAAGTAAACAACAGAATAAAACTACATTCTTTTTTTGTAAGCTAGTTCAAAGGATGTTTTTCGTCACAAATGAAGTTATAAAAGTCAGTAAACTACAATTGAATAAGTAATTAGTGTATATTACCTATCGGCTATCAAACAGTTCTTTCTCCACAAGTTGTTAGGTAACCCCTAAAGAGATTTCATCGTGTAGTGTGACTTCATCAATTTGTGACGGGGTCATCAGCAACAGTTTTAACACTAGCATCCTTACTCGTAATTTGAAACCAACGTAAGTAAACATAAGACTAGAAAAAATGTGTTGTCATCATACTCGTGCTTTATAATGATTAATTGGATGTTATTAATATTGATAAATAAACCATACTGCTTTTATCATCAGTAATCAGTAATTGTGAGTTCTTTATGTACATCTAATTGGAAATTGTTTCTTGAACAGCCTGAACGGAAAATCTAAACTTTGGTTTAATTAATGGTCGTTTATTAATACACAGCATCTCCAATAAAGTGTCCGTTGTATTATATTTTATTTTATTGTAAACCAGAAACAAGTAAGCACGATAAGTTAGATTAGTTTACTTTAGGGTTATTTAGATTATTTGTTTTTTGGTTATTTGATTCAAGAAGCGGTAACCATTCACAGATTTTTTCACCTTACAGTTTAGTAGACGATGCGGACTTTATTTATTTTCGTCAAATGATAATTATATATATTATTTTGATTTAATTGTGAGAAACAAGTACAGTCACAAAATAACTACGTTATGGAAAACGATTTACCGGTTTCAAACAGCCCTAAAACCTACAACACATAAAATACAGAGACCAGGTAATCGTTTTTACGGGTTGAATAACTCAAACACTTCATAGACTCAAATCACAACAAGGTCGTAACTAACTCCAAGCTACAACCATAACAAACAAAATTATAACGTAGTTGTTTTGGGATTTTAATTTATTTTTTTTTGTTTGTTCGCCTTTTTTTACTTGCTGACGAATACTTCTGGATTAGCCAGTCGTTTCCTTTTCACTATATAACGATTAGACTGTGTTATTCAAGGAGCAGTAAGTCTTCACGGATTTTATTCGCCATAAACAGTTTAGTAGACGATAAAGTACTTTATTGATTTTAGGTAAGTTACAATTACAATCTATCACTTCGATTTAATTGTGAAACGAAAACAATAAGTTAACCAAGGCAGTATTGTTATTCGGCTAAGGAGGACAATTATTTCGATAACAGATGGCGTGTTCCCAACGTTCACATGACACCAATTTTTGGATTTAAAACATCCCCAAATGTCGAACCATAAAAGGTACCTATTGGATTCAAACGTAAATTTAATGTCAAATTTCAAGCATATCTGTCGCTTAAATATTTTATCTGAGTGGAATTAGCTAGTAATAAGTAATCTACCCCAAAACGAAACTTGTTAAGGATTCCCGCCAACCTTTTCAGCAGTGTGAAGTCGCGATATCAGACACCAAGCTCTTTCGCCAAGCCAATCCCACGAGTAATAGTTCTAAAGTTAAATGAAATATATGAAAATTGCTTATTGCACAATTTTCAATTATTTCATTTAACGTTTGAAGTCTTAGTCGGTGGGAATAGCTTGGCGGAAGAGCTTGGCGTTTGATATCATGACTTCACACTACCGAAAAGCTTGGCGGGAATCCTTAACAAGTTTTATGGGAAGATATCAGATTTTTTTTGGTTCAAATTGATGAAATCCATTTTTTTCGTAGTAATTATGAGATGGAAAGGCCAATCTTGTTGTCGGGTCCATTTCTTTTTCTTCTTCTTTTTTTTTTGGCTTTCATTAGACTCTAAGGACAGCAGTCACCTTTTTTCATTTCATTAGCATTTTTATTAGTATTTCAGTATGTCCTTGCAAACGCACGAATTTATTTAATTGTCCGTTTGTCATTGTTGCAAAAAAACAATGTTTAAAACAATGTAAAACAATCAATTTGGTTGTTTAGAGATCCCTAACTCCTGAGCCATTGACCAATTAGAAGAGGCCTTATGAAAATGACACCAATCTCCAGATCAATACCTGTAATATGAGCTAAGAACCAGCTTTATCCACCGCATGGAAGAATTTATTTTCGTGAGGGCTCGTTTATCAAAGACAAATTTCTCGCTTACTAGCTTTCACTTGGTTAATACTAAATCTGCTGGCTGCTTCTCGCCTTTACCGAAGAATGAGGCTTTCAAGTTGTCTATACCTAGTAACCATGGCAACAACGCGGACGCAAATTATCTCCTCGTTCCTCTCGACACGACGTACGATGTGTGCAACACGACAGCGTCGATTTATGACAAATAGAAAACAATTTTTACTGCAGCACAAGGCGACGGACAGATTTCTGAATCTTGGTATTCGATGGTTTGTCTTCGATCCGACAACCCCGAAATGGACGCCATGTTGAATTTTGAATTCTCGCTGCGAGTAGCTATTTATTCTGCCGTCGATTGATCACTGCTAGAAGCTGTTTTTTTTAGTGAGAATAGCCAATTTTGGAAATAGCGTGAAATGGCAGCAATGTTGTAGCAATGTTTAAAATGACTGTTGCACTATGTCCTTTGTCCGTGTTGTTATTCACAATACATTTAATTTGCTGCGTATTACCGCATTCATTTAACAGAAATGGGAAATTATTCGTAAATAAATAACGGTTGCCTAGCAGATAACATTCGGCGAGCGAGAAGGTCTTGTTGCGTAAACGCGCCCTAATACAAAAAAAACGTGCCTAATACAAAAAAAAAGTGTTAGCCAGCAGCCAGTAACCAGTAGGCAGTAATTAGTAATTAGGCAAATATTAACGTTATTCACGTCGTTTTTTCAACAAGAAAACGTTAAACTGTGTCACTAACAGTGACTTTTATGTTGTCAGGTAACCAAAGTCTTCCGATTAAACAAGTTTCAACCTTTTCTGTCGCATTGTTATTTATCCTCACATGCCTGAAAGCAGCCAAACTACCTTAGCTGTAAAGACACACGTGTTCTGTGGTCGCCATGCTCATATACATTTTATCTGGAAAGGTGTTATCGTTTACATATTGGCGGACTACACAGGCTCCCGATTAAACAAGTTTCAGCCTTTTCTGTCGCATTGTTATTTATCCTCACATGCCTGAAAACAGCCAAACTACGTTAGCTGTACAGACACAACGTGTCTAGTGGTCGCCATACTCAAATATATTTTATCTGGATAGGCGTTATCGTTTACATCTTGGCGGGCGACACACTGGCGTGGGTCTTCTTTAGCATGAAATCAACGATGTTGAGGTACCTATTTCGTATTGAAATCCTTTATGCACCACTCTGAAACAGGACTATCTGCTGTCTACTCGGTAAACCCCGTCGATCTACACAATTTCCAAAGCCTTCTGTCGCGTTAATATTTAGTATTTAATACCAGAAAACGCCGGTTTAATGTCTCGAGTAAGAGAAGCAGTTGCTAGCTTTTGCCCAAACACTGATAATGAACAACAACAATTTGAACAACAACAATCAGAAGAAAATAATTAGACGCCATGAATCCAACAATCACAACTTGATGGGCTAAGCGCTAGCGCACTTCTAGATTGATTCGGTGCTGGCTAAAAGTAATCCACCCAAAACCAAAACTGGTAGAAAAACCCGCCAAGTTTCTAAAAACGATCGGCCTCTGAAGGTAATAATATCATTCCACCAGGAAAAGGCCGCCAAGGTTAATCCTATTAGCCAAGTTAATCGCACATACTAATAGTTCAAAAGTTAAATGAAAACTAGAAGATTGCTACTAGCGGTAGCAATCTTCAAGTTTTTATTTAACGTCCAAAGTACAATGTATTATTCGGTGTGATTAACTTGGCTAATAGGATTAACCTTAGCGGCCTTTCCCTGGTGGAATGATATCACTACATCAAAGCCCGATCGTTTTTGGAAACTTGGCGTGTTTTTCTACCAGTTTGGGTTTTGGGTGGATATCACAACTTTCATAGGACTGTGAACGTACAAAAGGTTACACCGTCTTATCTTCGTATGTACCTTTTTTCTGGAGGAATTACATATCTATAAATTTTCACATTGATAATTTTCAAGTTTACTAATGCCAATTAGACGTTTGATTAGCCAAACTGACATGGCTTATTTTATTGTACGGGTATTCGTCATATGCTTACGTTTCTTCAGTCCCATTATTGAAGACACTGGCTAACAATCGCTGAAATCGTTCGCTTCGCTCACTCAATCAGCGCATTCCCTTTAGTTGTTTTGTTTATACTTGTACCTTCCTCTTACTTTTTCAAGATTTCGGCAGCATTAGGATTTATTTTTGACATAAGCTACGCATTTAGTTGCTTGCAATTGATAGGCACATGTAACTTAGGATTGTACAAAAAGCCAGCGCATCATCTTATATTTCGCTCTACCTTTCGTTTTGGAGGCATTTCATGTCTGTAAATAATTAGCCGTTACATCAGCAAAATTGAGAATTTTTTTCGTTTGCTTTCTTCGTTCACATTTAGTCATGCAGAAACCCCCGTTGCTAAAACAACACAACGCGAAGCATTTTATTTTGGGGTTATTAGCAAAAACCACGCTTGGTCATGGATGCTCGTATTGTTGCGTAACCATCATCTAACGTGCATCTCTTTATTTTTACGCAGTACACGGCAACGTTAATGTTTCCTTATTTTGTCTTTCGTTACAGTTCAGCTTTTAGTTCGTTCAGACTTATCCAATCATCTAAGGACCAGTGTTGATTGTTCAAGCCATTGTTGCTTTAAATCTTTGGCTGCAACTTGGAAAAGAAACGAAATTTAAATCCCCTTGTGCCGATTTTCAAAACCCTCTCACGCAGTTGTCCTGACCCCTACAACCCCCAAACCAACAAAAGGACTATGCTCAGATCACCTTCATCCGTGTGCAAAAGTTCAGCTACATTATCAATTTTGTGCTACCCATGAGCAAAAAGTCTATGGGATTTAACATGGGAAAAATCTTATTAGCTAATCAGCTAACCAGCTAGCTAGCTAGACAGTAACATAAAAACAACGTTGTTGTGTGTAAATTAGTTTTTCTTAGTCTCCGACCCTTCCCTTAACATTTTCCACAATTTGGAACATTTCCGTCGCATTGGGATTTATCCTCAACATGCCAAAGTATGCTTTCAGTTGCTTACAGTTAACAGACACAATTGTCTGCTAGTGAGCCGCCTTTTTATCATTAACAATCAATTTTTTAACTATCGGAAGTCTACAATGGCATGATCTACGTTTACTTGGCGGCGACACACTAGCGTGTGTCTAGATTAAATTACCAATTTTCGTGCGTTGTTTATGCATTGCTTATTAACGCCAGCTTCTGTTACTGAATTCAATATCTTCCACACAAACGAATATTTACTTAAGAAAATATATGCAGTGTACGTACCAGTACAACTTCCGGCTTTAATGCAAGCTGTAAAAAAATTGTAATGGCAATTATTATTCAGTGAAAGACTTTGAAAAATCTACTGTATTAATACCGTAAGCGCTCAAGAATCAGCATCAGCAGCATCCAACGATTAAATACCAACAATTAAAGTTTATCGTGACAATTAAAAGTAACGTGTTTTTCATTCTTCGTGCACGTGGTATGTCTTATTTATTTATTTATTACACTTACTGGAGACTACAAGCCCATACGCTACACTCTCCATTCTAAACTTAACCTACACTTAACCTATACAGGAGTGGTATGTCTTTGCTATGGTGCATAACAATTCTTGGCGCACGTGTTATGTATTTCAGACTTTCATCTAAAACAATTCATACTTGATGGGTAAAATGTAAGACTTTGTGTTTCAGTAAACCCGTATAGTTTTAAACCAACTAAACTACGTTCTTAATTTCGAGGCCTACTGGCCTACTGGCCTACTGGCCTCGAAATTGGCAGCTATTAGCGATAAAATAGCTTATTTGCTTCGTAGATTTAGGCTTTCTGAGCTGAGCTAAATCGTTTCAAAGCAAGCAGCAACAGTCATTGCGTGTACGACCGTTCATACTCGTTAATGAACAACAGTTATAATTGCAACAAATTATATTGACAATGTACCTCATTTTGCTGTGGAGTGTGCCATTGTGGACGTTTTGACTTTCACTGATGAGCGGACTTACTTGCTTACTGAATGCTGAGTTTCTCAGTGATTGTTTTTTTAGACTTAATCATTATGACTTTTCAGGGGCTACACCAAAACATCTGTTGGAATGTCCCGACTTCGGGCCAGGGAAGGATGACAAGGGCGAGAAAACGACAAAGAAGGGTAGGAGGCAACCTGTTACATTGCGGGGGGAGAGGGCCGATTCTTTAAAGGGGGACACGTTTGTGGGGGGGGAATACATTGAAACGAAAGCCCAAACACCTAAGGTGCCGGGGAGATACAGACCCCCACACTGAGAGAGTCTGGCAGGGGGTGCAAGTTCAGTGTGGGGGATGTTTAGGGCACGGAAGCGGGTAGAGGTGTATGGGTGGGGGGAGGGAATAAATTGAAACCGCTAGTTACCTTCCTAACACGACAAAAACACCGTGAGAACCTCAGTTTGGGAAATTCAATCATCGTGCAGCATGCACGGGTCCACCTAGTATAGAAAAGTCTGTGAACTATTGACGATTATCCGTTTATTTTATTATACAGCATTCATTGATTTTCTCCATTCTCAAGTTGAATGAAAGACTAATTTAAATTAATTAAATTTAAAATAAATGCCCAGCACAAATTAGGCAGCCAAACGACGGAGTAGCCAGCATCCAGCAGCCAAAAGCTGTCAGCAGCAGCTGCTGGCAGCCACATTGGCTGATGCAAATGGCTGCCTGAAACCATTTTCTAGACACCGGCACCGGCAGCCATGTTTCCAGTCTCTGAACAATTCGAACCCATTCAACCAAGTTGCGGGAAACCAGCGGTGTTCTCCTCCAAGACGAGGCTACATCCTGGCATTTCAGCAAACATTACGCCTGTAATTTATTGGTCCACTTCGCAAGAATCAAAGCTGACAAATTGTTATGCAGGCAAGAAACAACTTATAATCCAAGAACATATTTCAGAATAGACGATCGAGTTGGATACAACAATAAAAAATGTGTATTTCATGTTAGATAAGCCTATTATGTGGGATTCAAAGCCTCCACAGGACTACAAGCGTGACGTGCGGGAATCACTGCTCAGTGTATTGAGGAAATTTACGATAGATGGAATTAAATGTGACAGGTCAACAAACAGGCTAGCTTATTTTCTACGTGAGAAAGTCGTAATTTGACGAACCATTGTGCACAGTGTGGCATGGATTATCGGTGGTATGACAACACGGCACACGAACCGTGGTGTTGATCACTATACTAGTAGGGGCAGAGCACTGGTACGATTCACTCTACAGGCCCCCCAGTAAAGATGTATCAGTAACCTACAGGACAGACCGTACGTGCGTGTATTTGAGGCCATGTTGCGGGGATCGTTTACAGAGAAAACGATGTTACTGTCCAGGATATTTATTGATGCGTTGAGGGAAACCAAATTCTCCGGTATCCAACGTCTTGCCTGTTGTACCTGCCTTCACTTCTGTAGAACTGCATACAAAATCGTATGCATCCTTCTGGACTGAGGATTGAGGACGAATTTCTCTTCTACTTCGTCTTCATCTGTGTCCAACACAGAAACAATGGAGGCTGTAAATAGGCCTTCATTTAAGAGTTCATTCGACTACCACAATCTTGCGCAGAAGAGAAATCATCGACATAAGGTTTGGGCATACGTTAAATAAACACATTTTAAAAATTAATTGTAACCTCCATAGCAAAGGGGGATTTTGCCAAAGGCATTAAGAAGTTTAAGAAAAAGTTAATTTTCTTAACTCTAAAAAACACTAAGTTGTAAGGGATTAAACTACTTACAACTTTTCTGTAAAACAACTTAACTTAATAATAAAACTAGCTCAACAAGTCTTCTAGATAGAAAGTTGGGCTTTATTTAGGTTTTAGGTTTAGCATTTTGCTCTCAACAGATTTAATTTTATGGCTATATTACCGAACGTAACATTTTCTAGAGTGGACCAAATTGGGGCTGTATGCCTCACAATCTAGCCGAGGCCCTACAGGCTGAAGCTGATGAGGCTGTACGGGCTGGCCTAGGGCAATCACGAATAAGTTTGGGTACCCGGTTGCTAATGATTGGTATCTACTGGATTTGGATCTTGTGGTTATGTTAGACCCAGTCTGGCGGGAAGTAACAGTGGAACAAGTGGGAAAGCCTGCTCCCAGGGACCCATGTGAGTGAGTAAGGGGGGGGGGGGGTAGAGTGTGCCCTTAGGACAGTGTCCACTCGAATAGGGGAAGTATCGGACGACACAGCAATAGATGGAGTCCGTGGTGGAGTATTGGGAGTATTTGAATTGGGAGTATGTGCATTAGAAGGGTGTGAGTGGGTACTATCCTGTGTTATGTTAATTCCTGACTGTGTATCAAGCGTGACATGTAGAGCCTCCGCTACTGCAGGGGAGGTTGTTGTATCAGAGTCATCATTATCGGAAATGGAAGAAGATGAAGAGGCGGCCCCCCCCCCCCCCGGCTCAAGAAAAGGCAAAGGGAGCGCGTGCCACGAATCAGACCCGTGGAAAAGGGGTTGAAATAATCATACGCATTTACCTCCTCAAAAAAGGTAACATCCGTCGAGATGGCAAAATCAGCAGTAAACAGATCATACAACTGATAGGCACGACGGTCCTCGTGATAACCTACGTAGAGTCGAGGCACTCCCGTGGGTCCCAGTTTACTCAATCTTGTAAACTGGTGCAAATAGACATAACACAAACAGACAAAGCGTTTAAGGACTCCGTCATTTGCAATCTGTCCGGTCCAAGCTTGGTACAGAGAAATGAAGCCGGGTAGGGCTTTGGTACAAAGGCGGTTATGTAGGACTGTAGCCGCTGCGCAAGCGTAGGCTCAAAGCATTCAGGTAAATTGGCATCTAATAGTAGGGCTCTGGCGACGGTCTTAAGATATAAATTTGCTCGCTCGCTGATCGAGTTCTCTTCAGGTGTTCTTGGTACGGTAGTCACATGGACAGTGCCAAAGTTCATAAGAAATTCATAGGGCCAGACTTGTATACATTAACGCACTGTCAGTTACGAGTCTTGTCAAGTAGAGGTCGGTTTCGGTTTGACGTCATTTAATTTCGGCAATTAAGGTATCTAAGACATCTGCTTTATTAGTTGGTAGCAGGTGTGAAAAAAGCGTCGAGTGCCTAAATCGACCGTCACCATCAATAGACGCGAGCCAACTATTGCTGGAACAGAGCTGACAATACATTCGTCTACACTCCAACTCTTCATACGAGGCACAAGTTTCCTATACGGAATAGACAGATGAGTGCTTCGTCTCAGTTTAGATGAAATACAAACATGACAAGCGGTAAGGAATTTACCAGTTAAAGCGGGTGCAAGTAGAGTCCCAGGCTAAAACATGGATTGCAAGCAATCGAGCGAGGTGTGACCCATACGTCTATGAAATAAATTGACATTTAAACTGCCCTTGCAGTTGTTGAGGACTTGGCAAGGGTGTTGCCAAAGGGGAGGCAACACAGAAGGGTTAACTAGCTGACGGGTTGTTGAGACAAGCCGTGATAGAGATGGGTCATTACAATGGTGTGTAAAAGACGTAACGATATAGGTTGAGAGCGAACCCTTAAATAGTATGGAAGGTTGCAGTCTTTATAACAAATGGAGCACCGTGACAAGTCTGAGGCGTCCAAGGAATTTGAAGGAATCAGGGAATGTTACAATTTGTTTAGAAGGTGGCAATACATCAGTTTGATTAACATGGGGACCTGAAAACCATATAAAATATCAGTTATTCCCTGAGAACGAGCTAATTCCACTTCCTTTGCAACACTACAGCCCATGACGTCAAAAGACTCATCTACAGTTAAGGATAGAGAAAACAGATGGTTATTTCTTGGGCCATACATTACTAATTCCTAGACCTATTACACTTATGATATATACACCATTTTTTCGTATATTGCTATTTAGACCGCTACTTAGAAGGCGTGATGCAGAAAGCAATTTTTTGCCGCAGCTGACATCTCAACAACATTTTTACGATGACCCAGTGCTTTAGTGGCTGGCCTTTAGAATTATAGCCTTTTACATGAAGATCACCCACCAAAACACCAGTTGCAGTTGCACCGTTTGCAGCAGCTATGGCAACACACACTCGTGGGCATTTTGAGCGGTCAATTTATTTGTACGAATGGGCAGTTATAACAAGGGATGCTCCACTATCATGGGCAAAGGTGGCGTCCACATTAGAGGATTTCCTGTCACTATCACAACCATTAAAAATATAATCACTAAATACATACGAATCTTCTTGTGTTGGTGCTTCTTGCGTACGGTTGTTCCCAGATGTTTTAAAGATTAGGCCATATGCCATATGATTTTGACATAAAAATGGTATGTCATCTGAATTACGGCATTATTGGTTTCTTGAATTTGGCCTTTGTTGGGTCGTCCATTGTTGTGCTTGCACAAAATTGGTTTGTTGAAAGGTCGGTCTTGAATTTTGCTGAGTTTGATTTCGGTTAGGCGAGTTTCTCTGCTGGGTCCTAGAGTCACTGGTCAGTCTTGATAGACACTGTCCACTTAGGTGACCAGATCCGCAACAGGATCGACAACCTGGTCCAGGGGGATGGTCAGGAGGGTTAATCGTTCACATTCGTGGAACACGTGAGAGGAAGTTTTGCAATATATACATGAGCGGCAAGCCTTGCTTTTTGGTCTTCTCTGAGGTATTGCGGCTCTCTGTTGTGGTGACTTTTATGGTTGACGGTCATTGGAGTATCGACATTGTTGAAGTCTTGATGAACTTGAGTTGTAATAATTCCTTGAGGATATAAAATCCGGTGGAGGTTCTTGCGTTCTTGTACAAGAGTGTACTTTGTGGCACACATGTGGGCTCTTTTGTTGTAAATAGGCAGCTGGTGGTCTGTTGGGATCAGTTAGCGTTGTCATTAGGCCAAAGGTATTATATTTCAGGCTGTCTACAAGTTCTATCTGGACTTGTGTCAAGTCTAAGGCTCATCCAGAATGCAAAACTGATTCCCTTGCAATAGCTAAATTTGGGTGGTTAACCCCACTTATCACTTAGGTAGCTGCCTGCTGTTCCGTGAGTGGGCAACCGGTAGCTGTCAGCTCTACCATGATTGCTCTCGCTCTTCTCATGTAGGACCTAATATCTTCAGACGGTTTCATGCCAATATTTATTAAATCCTGGAGCTTATACATCTGGTGGAATTGGGCTACTCTTTGATAATCTGCAGTCAGTCTCTCCCAGACGACTCTAGCAGTTGGAACATTGTAAAATGCAACGGAAAGTTGCAGTGACACTTTCCTCATTATCTTTAATTTGCACTCAGCGTTTTTCTGATTTCAGGATTTAACTACTTCAGGAGGGGTTTCATTTGGGTCTGGATGATCTTGTTCCAGAACGGTAGGAAGCCACTTCTTTTCCTGGGCTAGGAAGGTGAACAAAGCCTTCCAGTGTTTATAATTTTCCGCTCCTTGAAGGATTGGGATGCCTTTATAGTAGGCATTATGATGAAATTGAGATCTTTTCCTGTCCTGGGCTTGAGGATGCCAGGCTTGCATTTTTACTTTCTTGTGTGGTTGTTGTTATCCTGTCACGATTTAGGATTGAGGATAGCTTTTTCTGGGTTCATTAGGGGACAACGTCAAGATGTATTCTTGCTCTGTTGTCCTATCACACTACCATTTAATGTTGGTGGTATCGACACAACACTGCACACGAACCGTAGTGTTAATCAATATACTAGGAGGGGCAGAACGCTGGTACAATTCACTCCACGGGCCTCCCAGTAAAGATGTTCCAGTAACCTACAGGACAGCACGTACGTGAGTGTATTTGAGGCTGTGTTGTGGGGATATTTTACAAAGCATAAATCGTAATCGACACGTACCAGTAAAGAAACGATGTTACTGTCCAGCATATTTATTGATGCGTTAGGGGGAAACTAAAATCTCTGGTATCCAACGTCTTGCCTATTGTACCTGCCTTCAATTTTGTAGAACTGCATACAAAATCGTCTGCATCCTTCTGGACTATGGACTATTTTCTACTTCGTCTTCATTTGTGTCCAACACAGAAACAATGGAGGCTGTAAACATGCCTTCTTTGAAGAGTTCAGTTGACTACCACAATTTTGCACAGATGGGCAATCATCTACTCCAATAACTGGGCCTACAATGGCGGCCGGTAGATTCAGATTCTCACCATGTTGGTTTTTTATCAGAAGAAGGGAGGAAGAAGAAAAAGGAAGGAGAGGAAGGATAAGAGTTCAACTATGCAAGAAAAGAGTTCAACTAACAAGAAGATCAACAATGATAATGTCCGCATATTAGCAATACTTCGACCGAAGAGTTCACATTGTTTATCATGTTAAACATTCTTTGCGTAGGTAACAATACCCTGATACATTTTTATCCAGTTGGTTCAAATAAATAAGTAAAAGTGGTCAAACGTTGTACGGATTAATTAAATGTGTAGAGGAAATATAAAGAGTGGGGGAGGGAACGGAGTTTTTTCTCCCACATGGATAGTGGCCCCTACTCTGTGCTTTTGAAATGAAAATCACTAATAGTAGCTTACTCACCAATGAGAAGCTGCATAAGTAGGTGAATATCGGGTTCACTTCAAACTTTGGCGTTTTCAGAACAAGCAGAGAAATTCTTGCATGATAAATCCTACGAATAAATGCCATTTGAAGCTGAGAGCATTACATTTTAGTGTGCACAAATGTCACACTGGCATTAGCCCAGTGATACACTGTAGCAGTGCAATCAGTGTGGTGATGATCGCTTTAGACTTGCTCACTGGCAGAGATTTAACTTACACGAAATATCCAACAAATTTATGCTGTTTGAAGCTGACAATAGTGACTTTTTGGGTGTTCAGAGATAACCTCTGTAATGTATGCTTAATGTTCGTAACATATTCAACCTTAGCCATTATTCAAGAGAACTTACCGAACTGTAGGCTAACACAAACTGGACGTTTAATCAGAGATTACATGGCTTTTTATAACATAGGTTTGCGTCATGTGAATGCAGCTGTGTCACATGATAGTATGGCATACAAAGCTTAACATATAAGACTCCTATTGCTATGGCAGTATGTTATTGTAAGCTAGGTAGGGTGAACATTGAGGAACTAAAATGGCTACCATTGTGGTGCCTCTATGGCGACACTGCAATACAATCGAAGAAATAAAAAAATTAAACAACAGAAAATTCTATTTGTATTCAGAAAAAAATATGGATTATTTCTTAAAATAGCAATTTATTTTCTTAATGCACTGCCTAGCCTTAGGAAATCGTGCACTGCTTTCACGGAATGAACTAAACATTTTTTGAAAGCAGAAAAAAAATTATTTTTTTTAATCACTAAAAATTTTTTTTTAAAGGAATGCTTGTAAACAAAGTAGCATCCTGCATTCTGGCTATGGCTTTTGTGATGAATTGTGTTTCCTTTCTTTATAGGTGGAAGACGCTGATATTCGCAATGAAGTTATGGTTGTTACAAATGTTTTTAGTATTGTATAGTATAGTATAGTATAGTATAGTATAGTATAGTATAGTATAGTTTTCAGTGCAACATCATTACTGCAGTAGCTGCAGCGGTATTACATGTTAATATGCCAGTATGGCTGATATAAATGCTCCATCAGCATTTATACGGGCATTAAATCTCATGTGAAGCATTCACATGAAAATATACATATTAAAATCGAAGAATTCATTTTTCTCACGAGTAACTCTGAACATGACATGTTGCCATCACGGCACTATTTAAAATCACACGGTCAATTCCATGAACAAATAACAAGAACAATACATTTCGCGAGCCTATCGCTACATTCTTAAAATTGCAGTTCTCAGTTGAGCTGACGAATAATGGATACAAACAGTTTTTACTACGACGTTAGCTGACAATGTGAAGTAATTGGTTGATGCTAAATGTTTAGCTTGTCCGGAGCTCTTTTATTTCGTTTTGGACGACCTGATACTGTGTGAGGCTGTGACGTCTCCTCAACTTGTGAAGGAGACTTCACTGCTTTACGTTTTTTGGTCTTCAAATCAGTGGGGTCTGACACCGCTTTTGTTGGAGATGATCTTACAACTCTCAGAGGTTCTACGTCAACTGTCTCGCAAATTTCTCACTGGGAGACGCTGTTGGAATGAGACATGACGGAATCATTGACGTCATTGTTTTGATCCACTAAGTCGAACTTGGGTGGTGCGCTTGGTAACGTACTGACTCCTGGTGACGATTTACGCAAATTCTTAGGTGATTTTTGCTTAACTGGTTTGATTGTTGTTAAAACCGGCATAGCAACAGTAGAACAACGTGATTGGCCCATTTAGGCGCGTATTGACCTGACCAGTCACCTGATCATGATCGTGACGCTAGCCATCCAAAGAAACACGGTTTTTGGTTTTAAAGCATTGTTGGAAAATATATCCGGAAATATTCATGCTAGAATCTACGGTTTTTGACGCTGGATTAAATGAATTAGTCGGTTCATCCTCGCAATCTTCAGTCAATTTAGCACGAATGTGACTTTGGTGTTTTCGTTCTTCAGCATTGTCTTCTGTAAGTACTATATATTTTTGATGGCCTAGCACTTTAACGATAGTGCCTTTGGACCATAGCTTGTCGGTCGTTGTGCTAAAGTTACGAAAGCATACTTTATCGTTAACTTGATATTTTAGCAACGTCCGTTTTTTGCGTGCTTGTATTTGTTTTTGCTTATTTCGCTTTACGATAGCAACTGGATCTGGATATATCAAATCCACACGAGATTTTAGCTCTCGATTAAAATAAGGTTTGCCAGAGGTAGCATGTGTAATGGAACTCAGTGTAATACGTAAATGACAATAAATACGTATTTATGCTTTCTTGGATTGTCGAACCATCCCCACGTGCAGCCTTGTAAATGCGTTTAAAATTACCGACATAAATTTCCGTGAGATCATTTACCCAAGGGGTGTAACTAGGCCCGGTTAGGTGATGGATTCCATTTAATTTGAGCCAAGATAACTCTTGTGACATTCATTGGGCTCCATTGTCTTTCATTAACGAATCCATTAGCCCTTATTTGGCAATGTGGTTTTTAAATATATTTATAACTTTTGCGGATGTTGTAGTTTTCATTTTGTGTACGAAAGGAGTTTTGCTATACACATCTACCATTATCAAAAACATATGATTATCCAATGGCCCTAGGAAATCAGCATGGAATCTCGCGTTTGCTTTTAACGGATGCTCCCAGGTGTGCTTGGGTCCTGCAGTTTGAGTATCTTCAAACTCTTCACAGTTAACACATGATTTAACTTTACTTTCGATATCGCTGTCTATTGAGGGCCACCATACTTTAGCTCTCGCCAAGCCCTTAAGCTTAATGATTCCAAGGTGGAAAGAACGTAAATCCTTCAATATTTGTTTTCGCAAGGCTGTCGGCACGTTGATTCGAAAGCCCCAGAACAAAGTATCAGATTCAACAGAGATTTCGTTGCAGCGTGTGAAGTACGGTTGCATTAGTCAAACTCGGCGTGTGAAGTACGGTTCAAACTCGGGTCCACGGTTCTTACAGATGAGTGCTCCGCTGTACTGGAGATAGAGATTGGAAGAGTGGCTGACTGGTCGTACACCTGGCAGCTGCCCCTTGCAGTTCAAAAGTGCATTCGTTACACATTGGTACCCGAACTATCGGTCGTGATTACCTCTTGGAGAATCTACCCTTGCAATCTTAACTTGAGGTACGTGACTTAGGGGTTTGGTTTACCCCGGACTTAAAACCATCTTTGCACTGTCAGAATATCAGTGCACTTGCTTTTCGCCGTTTGGGCATTGTAAACAGATGCTTCACCTTGCTACTAAGGTATGGGCATTCAAGGTCTTTGTGCGCCCTCTCCTTGAGCATGCTACTCCAGTCTGGTCTCCTGGCCTGCTAAAGGACATTGACTGATTGAGTCGGTGCAGCATCGGTTCACTAAGGGTTTGCCCGGTCTCCGGGACTTATCACCTTCTGAACGGTTGGAGAGGACGGGTCTAGTACCACTTGAGCTCCGTAGGATTTGGTTTGACCTTATCCTGACTTACAAGATCATTCATGGTTTGATTTCGGTGGACCTGCCTTTTTTTGACTGCTGCCAGCATAAACCTGCGACCAGAGGACATCCGTGGAAGCTGTCGGTGCAGGGTTGAAGCCTCGATTGTCGTCACAATTTCTTTTCCAACCGCACTGTTCCAATATGGAATGCCTTACAAGTCGAAGTTGTCTCCCAACCTACGTTGGCGGGTTTCCGCAGGCTGCTGAGTTCTCAGCCCTTGAATTCCTTTTTAAAACGTCGACCATAAATCTCTTTTTTTATGTTCCCCATTTTATTCCATTGTCTTCCAATATAAATTTCCAGTCCAGGTGTTAGTGGCTCAACACACTTCTGGGTTCTGCCCACTTCAAGGTGGAGAATGTAAAATTTTATTATTTATTATTATTTTGTGCAGGACGAGTCCCCCACATTTTCCTGATGGCAGAACAACATAGTTCAGAATTCGGTACTAGACTTTTTCCTGAGTTCGTCGGACATTGAGAAATAATATAGATTCATGTGTCTGACGACCAGCGTGGCAGTGACCACTTCCCTGTGGTCCTGCAGCCCGGCACTTTTGGCGCTCCATGGCACACCCGGACCAGGTTGAAGCCGGACATCTCTAATGGTATCATGAGTGAGTGGCTGGAGACGAATAGAGAGATTTCTATCCGGAAAGACAGTGGTCACCAGAGTGTTGGGACGAAATCTCAGCCAAGATGGTAGACTGTTGTGTGTACTTGAGCCGTCCGTGACATACGTCAGTCGTACAGGTGCTGGAAAAGACATCCACGTGACGTGACCTGGTTCATGTACCAAGGTACGTCAAGGGAGTCTTCGTACGTCATACGTAAAGAACGCGACCAATATCCTGACAGGATGTGTGGTCAAGTGTGCACTGTGCCTTCGCTTGCAAAGGCTTGGCGCATTGTGCCCCACGGAACAGACGAGTCTCGCAGACGTGGGTTTACGATTCGCAGGGAGGCCATGGTGCAGTTTTAAGGGGTGAAGCTATGGCAGACTCCTTCTGTGACAGGTTTGATAGCGTCTATGGCCTTCTGGTGGGCTCTTCGCCTCCTTCGCCTCATGGCAGTCTTTTTGATGGGTCCCCAGCCGATCTACCCTGGGCAGTTACCGAATTGTCGTCAGTTTTATCTAAGTGCAGGGATGGTAGTGCTCTGGGCATCGATGGCGTCTTGTATGAAATGCTGCGGGGTTTGCATTTGCCCTCTATTGAAGAGTGTGTAGCACTGTTGCAGGGCATTCTACGGGGGAGCCAATCCCTCCAGCTTGGCTCTTCACTATAATTGTTCCTTTTCACAAGCCAGGGTCTCCCAGGTCTCATGTGTCTAACTACCGCCCAATCTCCCATTGTCTAACCTGAGGAAAGTCTATGAGCGGATGTTGGATAACCAGCTCGAGAGTCACTTGGAGTATTTTAAGTGTTTTATAATATTTTTAACTGCTGTTTTTTTTTCTCTTCATCTTCATTATAGTACAAATGGAGTAGTGCAAATTACGCTAGCATTGCAAGTGTCAATATACAGAGGGATTGAGGATGCTTTTCTGCTTTCCAGTGGACATTTTTTGATTGATGATCAATTAAATCACTTGGGTACTGAAATTCAGCCTGAAGATTTATTAATTCTTCGTATGAGTTTTCCGTATCAGTGCCCTATGCTCCAGCCTTCCTCCCCTCCCCACCCAAGTGATTGGGAAACGCGAATCCTCCACTGCACTGTGGCTGAGGTTGGCGCAAATGACCTAACTGTCAACATGCCATTAAATCTCAATTCACCCTCCACTGTAGGGGACCTGCCAGTTCTACTAGTTCTGAAAAGGGTAAGACTAGTGATAATTAATTTGACACCAGAAATCGGATCTTGTCCCTTGGTAACAGTCTTTGGATCTTGTTATCTTTAATTTTTAAGAAATGTTTTCATTCCTGAGCCAGTGGTAACACGCTTTGTGATTTGAAGTTAAAGACATTACCAGCTAATGGTGAATCCATGAATTGTTTGTGTTGGAGTGCGCTGTCTGTTCAGTTGTCTGGCAAATAGTTGACTGATTACTATTTGATGTGCCGTAACTTGTCACTTGACTTAATTCCGGGTGTGGATGAGGATTGTGGGGGGTAGAAATTGAGTTTTTCCAGTTCACAATGGTGGTATTTGGAGTTACTGGTAATTAGGTGTATATTTTTTTTAACATTGTTAAATAAAGCTTCTTGTAATTTAGTAACTGAAGCTCCTTGATGACAACCAAATCTAGATAGGGTGCCATTGAGTCCGCATCAAAACTCAATGGTACCCTATTTGCTAAATGAGGAGCACATGTTCAGAACGCAATATGTCCTTTCTATAACATTTCGAAGAAATCCACAAAAACTAAAATTGGCCCCAAATTACCATGAAACTGAAGTTATTCTTGTTTTCTTTCTTGCCAAGTTATGTAAAAATGTAACACGGTCAGTAATGAAAATTTAAATGAATTTTCAAGGCTTTTCAGTGGAAATATAGTTTGGACATGTTGCATTTTGTACAAGTGCACTGATTTATTGCGTTTTGACCAAGCCATTAATAAACAAGTTGCAGTTTGGTTTGATCATATTATTGAACCATTGAACCATACATAAGCCATAAGAAGTTGTGGGAATACATAGTATGTCTGGATTATACTCTTAGACAAGGTTCTTCCTCTTCAGTACATACGTATAGTTCATTAGGACAATCTTCGTATTGTGTAGAGGAAGTTGGAAGCATGTCAACACACCATAATTTTAGATCTGCTGCCATCATCACCATACATTTTATGAAGAAGGTTGAAGACATCATTTTCTCTTTTCGACTGATACATGACTTTCAAATTGTTTCTCTACTAGTTCAAAGTTTTCTGGGCGCTTACGTCATTTGAGCAGAAGAGTGGGCTCACCAGTGTTGCTCTTGTACAATTTTTCCACTCTGACCGTAACAGTGCCATCATCAGCTTTATCTTGTGGTTCATTTCACTATTGTTGTCGACGTTTCTGCACATGTATGATGCCTGTAAGTTTAAGACCTTTCGAAATTTGTTGTGCTCATCATCATCTTCATTCATGATTTTGCTCTGTGACTTTAATTCTTTCTCTACTCTACCGAATACTCGATCAACTGGGAGAAAAAATGTGTGTACTGGAAAAGTAAGTGTTATTTCTGCAAAATTTCCAGGAGCATGAAACTGCAAATAAAATAAGAGCATATGAACAATATGGTTGTTTTTGGTAATTTTATGCACTACTGCCGGACTTTGCATTAGTCCAAGTGTAAAATACAGGTTTAGCAATGTATCACCTACAAATCATAGAGTGTAGCAACTTATTTGTCATGCGTAAAATGCTTCCTGTATTGATGTGTTTAGCAGCGGCTGTACCTGCTGCAAATGAAAGCAAAATGTTTTTGCGCTTTTCTTTAAGGTTTGTATTTGTTCAAAAAATGCCTTTCACTTAATTTGTGGACTCGTTTTTCACTCATAAGGTCACTGTGGTTCTGTTTCTGTTATTTTCTGCCTTTATCTGAATTGTTAAGCGAGTGCATAAGCTATAGACGTTCGATGCAGGTGAAGAGAATTTAATGTTAAACTTTTTTTTACAAATATTAAAGCAACAGACTTTTCTATTTATTATCAGTGCATCTACGACTGCTTCATTAGCTTTGCTTTGCTATGCATATATAATTTCTTTTATTTTTTATGGTTGTAATGGCTTTCTGAACATTTCAATGATTTTAAAAATCATTTGCGTTTTTCACACATTCGTACATTGTAGAATGTGAAAACAAACTTAGTGTTCTATCAGTGCATCTAATCAACAAAACGTGTTGTAATGAAGGAAGCCATTCTTAATCACGTGGTTGCCATCGTCGTTACTGATTGGCTCTTAAAAACTTGTTGCACTTTGAAACGGTCATTGCGATGTTGCATTTAGTCTGGTATCTGTGTTATAATGGTCGTGTCCGTTCTTGAGTCCTCCCATAATGCAACGCAAATTATCGAGTGTGCTGTACTGGCAGCAAGGCGCACTGACAGAGCTGAAAAAAGTGGCGGCCATTCCAGCACGTTCTAAACTTCGTCAAGGAAAAGCTACCAACAGTCAAGCCAGGGAAGTAATACTAATCGTTGCGCGTCGATTTCAGCAAAATGTATTTGCCCAACAGTGCCTTGAAAAATAAGAAGAATGCATTCAATGCTACTGCAGAATGCAATGGAGTAAGTTAATCTATCGTAAATAGAATGCAATAACAACAAATTTGACTTTGGAAGAATCTCCCTGAGCTTGACTGTTGGTCCAAACAAAGTCTTTTTGTAAAAGCACATAAGGTTCTTTTCAGACCCACCAATAGTGATAAGAGCCAGACGTTCTGTTTTACCGTGCAGTACTGAATAAAAGTTCGTTTCCCACTTATTATTTCTCATAAATAATATATAGAACATTTACGCCCCCCCCCCCCCCCCGCCACATCAATCCCTCACCCAATCATACATTTTGGGTACAGAACACCAATAATATATTTTTTACCATTTGAGGGGAAAAAGATATAACTACAAAAACAGCATCGCCTAAAAAAAAATCACACCCCCTCAAGTTCGTATTTCCATAAAAATTTACAACTCTGGAGGCGCACAAGTAAACAATGGGTTTTTCAGAAGAAAAATAAACTACTATTTGACCTGCAATTTCAGAGAACAAGAATTATATAAAATGAGCCCTGAAATTATTGTTGGTTTGTTTCTGATTAGTTTTGTCTGAGGGACAAAACTAACGACAAGAATAAACAACTCAAGTGGTTGTTCATTTGTGTGCCTGTGAATTGTCATGGAGATCACTCGAGTTGCAGTCGTAATAAGTTTGTAAACATGAGTTGAAAACAAGGTAAAATCCTAATGTTACATACATTAAGAATCTCCTAAGGATTTTCATTCGCGTTTTTTTCAAGTAAAGAACAAAACAAGTATTCATTTTTAACCACTTGTTAGTTCTTTGGCTTCTAGTATTATTAATACGAAAAACTTTTTTTTAAGTGGAATTCGCGCATGCTAGGTGGAATAAAGAAGGCTTTTTCCTTCTGCTGGGATAGCATACGCCTACCAACGAACGGATTTCAGCAGCTGACGGTCGGCTTTCCCGCAGAGCAGTCTACAATGCTGGTTACATGCAGGGAGCTCCCGTACTGCTGGCAATAAAAGTCGATGACAATTTTTCAGAGGACTCAAGAACCGGCGCGCGTATTATAAATGTGTTGCGTTTTGAACCAGTCTGCAACTTTCATAGCAGTAGAAAAGAGGCTATTTATAACGTTTCGGTCTACCCAGACAACTTGGAAGATACGTTTTATGTTCCTATTTGACATGGTATTCGTAACTCAGTTTTTTTTTAACCCTTTAATGCCCATGCCAAACTGGATATTTTTTTTTAGTTGGGTCGGGCGCGGGATTCGATCCGGTATTCACTTGGTTTGCAGACGAGGACGCTTACCACCGGGCTGTTGCTGCTCGCTTTACTCGGAGTCCCCGGGGACCCCTTGCAAAGCTCGCGTTGCGCGTTGGGACTTCATTTTTTTTGCCGTTCAGTAGCCGTCCTTTTAAAGGGACGCCAGGCTATAAAGGGTTATTGTTCACTTGGAATGGGGAGGAGAAAAAGAGTTATTATTGTTGCTTGGAATGGGGAGGGTTATGAGGATAGACTGCGTTTTGAACGTGTGCTCTTCAAATGTTCCCAAGTCTTCCAAGACAAATAGGAGCACTGCCGTGCTATGCAAATGAACATTCTGTTATTGGAAACAAACCCATTTTTGTCTCTCCGTATCCTGTAAGCCCATTTTACAGGATTAAAAGTCATGAATGGTGAAATAGAAAAGTTATTGTGAGAAGGAAGAATTCAGGAGTCTTCATCTTCTAATTCCTCCCCTTGTTTTCCTAAGTGGAAACTAACGGGGAAGTTCGATTTATTGTGGATTTTCAATTGAAGAACCAGTGCACCGTGCGGGGGGGCGTACCTGTTTCCTGCCACTTACTCAATATTAGAGTTGTTATGAACCCTTTAGTATATAACTACTATTGATCTTTTGTTCCATGTACCATCAAATTTCACTGGATCCGCAATCGAGTAGGGTGTCTACATTTAGAATCCCGAGTTCCCTTAATGAGCCTCGTTATATGATGTCAGAATCGGAACGACGGGAAAGTTTTTCAGCGCATGATAGACCAATTGTTAAGATCACAGGAGCATCCCTATTTTCTGTCCCAAGACGATGTTATGGCAGTTGATGGCTTATTCTCAATGCATTTAGCTAAGATAGACTTTATTCTGGCATTTATTGGATCCCAAAAAAAATCCAAGCCCTCACAGAAAGTACCCTCTCCTCGTAACATCGTAACACATGCCAATTGACGGGCTACCTCTGATTATGTTGCTAGTTCAGAAGATACATTCCGTGGTTCTCTCAGTGAATTGGATTTCTATAATCTAGCCAAGACTGGCCAGAAGTGGGAGTGGAAGGAAATACACCGGAAAGCTTTTGAACATCTAAAGCAGCATTTAATATATGCCTAATTTTGACACAGTCAGATTTTGATAAGCTTTTCTTGATTAGGTGTTACTCGAGCTGTCATGTTTTAAGTGTAGTGTTAGTACAGAAGGATCCTTTGGAAGAATGGGCTATCATATGTTAGCCGTATCACGAAACCTGACGAGACCAAGATTTTATCAATCCAGAGGGAAGCTTTGACCTTCCTTTGATGAGTTGAATTGTTTAGACCTTGTGTTGAAAATACAAAATATATTGTAGAATTAGGCCGAAGGTCTGTACAATGGTTGCGTACTGTGAGGTATCCTATGGGCATATTGGCAAGATGTGCATAGGGATTGGTGTGTTTTTATTTTGAAATCAGATATAGTTCCGGCAAAACTAATCTAATTGCTGACTATTTGACAAGGCATCCAGGAGAAGTTTTGACTGTCATAGCAGCAGTTTTACAGCAGCCAGAAATAGAAAGAATAAAAGAAACACAAGAAGCTGATCCTTTGGTGACTTTGATTATAGAAAGTTTAATTATGCTTTCCTTTTTCCCCTATCTCAGTTGGTAAGGAAAGCAAGAAGGGAGGCCATTAATGCTTCAGTTGTGGCTGGAGTTATGCATAAAGGTTTCGTGCAAACCATTGACCGGAGTACTTCTGTATTTTAGTTCCTAAGGAAGAGGTTCCGATTGGTTGCCATTGCTCATGATTTTGTAACAGCTGGGCATTTTGAGATATCTACGCCGCTAAAGAATCTGGAGCGTTCCTATTCTTGGTTTGGTATGGTGAAAGACATCTCAAACTACACACATAAATGCATTATCTGTCAGAAATGTAAAAAGTCACATGATCGTCACGAAGGCCTGATGGGAGAGCTCCATTCTGCAGCTCCAGCGTGACGTTATCTGTGTATCACGGATTATCACGGGTCCCTTCCCGTGATATGCAAAAGGGAAACTTTTTCTATTGGTATGTTTAGACATACTAACAAAATGGCCGGAGATTTTCCGCTAGAAATGCTACAGTGGCAACAATAACGGGAAAAAATGGCTCTCAATATGTAGAGCTGCAGATTTTTGGTGTCAGTAATGAGAAGAGTTTTGTTTCATCTATTTTGAAGGCACTGTGTAAGATTTACACTGTAAACTATCGCCGTTTATCTTATTCTCCCGAGGGTAATCAGTAATACATCTTATCATTGATACGTACTAGAGCCGCTAACATTCAGAAGAAATGGGATGAGGATCTTCATTTATCGTGATGGGTGTTCATGCCTCAGTTTTTCAGTCTACTGGGGAATACAGGCAGGAAATGCGTTTAACACATGATGGGTATGCATTATATTCTTTGCCTGTGGACCATAAAACTGCAACTTGGGCCACTAGTATAAGTAAACTTCTTTCTAAAGTTGATTGCTCTAGTTCGGTAGAAAGTAAAGGGCAAGATGAGAATGAAGCTGTAACTGATGAAGGAATCCGGAATGATGTTGGACAGATGGTTTTAAATAAGGCACACTTTCTAAACAATAAAATAAAATCGTTTGCTTCCAAGTTCACCAAATGATGGCAAGGTCCCTATGTTATAGGAAAGGTAGTTACTAAAGTAACTAATCAATTAAAATACCTTAAAACATCAAAAACATTAAAAGCAACTTACCATGTGCCATAGTTGAAATTATATGAGCATTAATCTATTTTGTGTGGTGTGTTCGTGGCTTCTTTGTTGTTTTTAATTAGTGAATTCCTTGTTGTGTTTTGAGAATTCATGTGGTGTCAAACTCTGTTATTGTCACCCTTTGCCAGCCGAAAATTGTCCCAGTTACAATAAAAAAGTAGTTTTTCCGTGGTTTTCTCTTCCTTGTGCTCAAACTCATACCTCAATAATTGACAATACCATTCTTTGTTCCACTTCTTTTGAATTACCATCCCTATAACAGTAATCTAATTACATAGTGCTGAGTGTTATTTTGTTGTCCTACCGACTTTTATTTTGGTGATATCACTTTTGTGTGATGGGCTCTTATTTATGGTTTTTAAGTGTTGACACCTCACTGGTAGGATACATTCTGGAAGTAGATCTGGACTACCCTAAAAACCCTAACAATCTCTACAATGACTACCCGCTTGCTCCTGAAAAATTTGAAATAAACAAGAATTTGTTTCCCCCACTCTTTATTTGTTTCCCCCTGAAACCTGCCGAAAAGCTACTGGCCAACCTACTGAGAAAGAAGCGGCACCTAACTCACTACCGAAACTTAAAGTTCTACCTCACACATGGCGTGAACCTTTATTTGGTTAACCAACCACATATTTTGAAAAAATTATCGTACAGAAGCAGGAAAAAACTGAATGTAAGGCAATGTAATAACAGCAAGTGAATCATCAAGTATTACACTATAACCCATGCTGATTCGTTTACGTATGACGCGTTATCCTGGTTCAGATCAGCTTAAAAGTATGTAACGTGACGTATGATCGTCCCACCTATTTGGGGTTTTGCCATACTCGAGTTATCTAAACTCCTTCTGTACGAATTTCACTACCAATACATAAATCCCCTATATGGAAGTCGAGGAAATCTGTTGTTCACAGACACGGACTCTCTATGCTATTGCATCAAAACCTTGGACATGAACGTGGACATGGCTAAAAACATCAGTAGATTCGACAGTAGCAACTATGATCCTCAGCATCCCCTGTTCTACAACACTAACAAGAAAGTGTTGGGACGGATGGAAAATGACACGGCTATAGTGTACCGATGAAAAATTTGTGGGATTGAGGAATAAGATGTATTCATTTAAGACCTCCAGAGCAGAAACAAAGAGAGCAAAGAGAATTGTCAAGAGATTCGTGAAGAAACATTTAAGCTACGAAGATGGCGACTCTCCCAGACCCAGCAACAACTTAGTTACAGGTTGAGCCAGGTACACCCGGCTAAACAAACATGAAGTTGGTGTTAGAATTTGAGTGACAGCTACCACCAGCTGGCCATGACCGTGGTGAATAAATACTTATCAGCTTACGATAACAAAAGATCCCCTTAAACGAAGTCCGAACATAGGGCATCTGACATTGGAACAGCAAATTTTTGTCTTATGATAAGAATGCTTATTATCTCAATATCGCTGAGATATTCAATTTCTGTGAAGAAGTATCATCAGTATCTTAGTGAGACTCCAGTGCAGTAGCTACCGTGGGGGGGGGGGGGGGG
>JAHWFP010084810.1:47094-72843 GCA_023313725.1 Lithobius niger
GGGGGGGGTCATTTTGAGCACCTACTATGATAAAACGCTTACGTTTAGTTTGTTTTCCGTCGTATTTATCTTTTTGAGTTGCTTGTCACAGAATGTTCTGGAGAGGAGGTCTTTTGCGGATGCGTATTGCAGTTAATTGCAGCAGAGCCGCAAATGCAATGATACTCAGTAAAACTTTGAGTAGCCATCTTCTGTTTACTTAATGATGTTTCATTTCTCGATTGTTTTCAATCACACAGTAATGTGATACGATGTGTTTTTTCTGGTATGTACAATTTGTTTCATTAAAGTACAAGACCAAAGCAGTTACTCCTCTCTTCCCCCACGTTTGATCCCCCCCCCCCCATAAGAAAATTACCTCTCCCTGTGATAAGTTGTGCGACCCAATACTGTATTATGAAGTACTGAAATACCAGGTATGATATGGCACATATCCTGAGTTTGGAATGGAAACGGTGAATCATTACGAGGTATTTAAGAACTGTTTACCCCAAACCTGGGGGAGGCTGTAACTAAAGACTGGTGCATTTCCGGACCCATGTTTATAGGACTTTTTCTTCTTATCTTTGATCACACAGCGGACCCTCAAAATATTTGACAAATGATCTCGAAATGTAACAAATGATCACGAAATACAGAAGTTATTAGCTAAACAGAAATAAAGTAGGACCTTTATCACCGCACATGTTCCATCTCTCGTTCTGGGTCGCGACCCCATGCTGCCAAATATGGAACGACTGGTCCTAACTATTTTTAGGGATAACACACGTTGAAAATACGCTGTATCAGTTTTATAAGCTGTAAGTTGCAGCTGCCTGTGGGGTGGGGGTCGGGGGAACCAACCTCAACTGTCTTTTACAAAATAATTACTTTTTATCGTTTTGGTTTTAGTTAAAGCGTTTTTGAATTGGACTTTTTTCTTCGTGATGGGGGGGGGGGGCGTAAAACTGGGAGTCGTAAATTGCCGGTTTGCCCTCCCTGAAAAATTTCCAGCTACGGCCCTGTGGGACTCTGACACTGTAATCAGAAATCAGAGGAATGGGGAAGCACCAGAGCAAAGGATAAAAGAACTTCAAAATACCGAGGCTAGAACAGCAAGGATGAAAAGACTGCGAATGAGTTAGCGCAGGCAGTTCAAGGTGAAAAATTCGGATGAGTGGAAGAAGAGAGCGAGAGATAGAAAAAGATGAGCCGATAGGAAGAGGCAAGGCACATTTAGTCCTCTCCAAAAAGAAAAAAAATAGTTGCAGAAAAAGTCCGACGAGCGAGAATGACGTAGGAGAAAAAATGTTGTTCAGGACGAAAATAATGTTGGCTCAAAGAGGGCGAACACAGAAAAAGAGACAAATGGTGGCCGAAAAGTTTCGATTTTAAAGGATGGAAAGAGAAAAAGACAATTTTAAGTACTAATGGTTTCTCGGTAGATTTTTGAAGCCAGTCAATGCAGTATATCATGTTTGAAGCTGTTCAGTATAGTAGTAGCATGTTTGAGGCTATCGATACAGTAATATTTCCTATGAGGGGCGGAGCTTTGATAACAAAATACAATGGATTTTTGAAACCATTCGATGTACTAGTTATTTCTTACTACTGATGTAATACTAAAACTAGTTATGCCATTTGCCTTTGTGGGAAGCAAAATTGGGAGCAAGACAGTGCCTAGAAAGAGCACAGATTCTTTTTTGCTGGACAGAGGAAGCCACTGGGGAAGGGATTCACTGGTTAAGCAAACAAAAGCCAGCTTTTATTTAGTCCTAATAAAATCAGGGGTCAAAGTGGTTTTTTTTTCAAAAAAGTAGAAACAGAGTAGGAAAATCCCCTCCCCCCCCACACTTAAAAGTAGGAACAAAGTAGGAAGTAAACCTGGTTTGTATGTTTGAACGAAATGTAACAAATGATCACGAAATGCAGAAGTTATTTACGGATACCAACTTTGAACGAAAACTGTCTAGAAATCGTTTTAGTGAGTTTGAATGATACCATCATGAATAGGAAAAAATCTAGATTGAAGGACGCCAACCACGAGATCGTGAGAACAAGTTCCATCTGTGCAAAACCATAGACCCACCCGAAATGGCCAAGTGATATTCTTTCCCGCACGAGACTCATAACCTGGCTCTTTAAATTTTAGCCACATAAACTAACTAACCTAACATAGTATAACAACAACATAACAAATCAAAGTAATAATATAGTGTTAGCATGCACTATACAGCACCTGAAAAGTAATGAGAATAACACAAAAAAATTACAGTAGCAATGTCCAGACGAGCCTCAACATTCAGTGTTACTCCATCTTCCTGTTAAGGTAAATAAGTAGTGTTTACGTGTGGAACTTAACTGCGTCCAAAATAGCTTTGCAAGGAGAAGCTGACCCCCTTCCCCTTTCTCCAAATTTGTTTACTGTGGCTCACAGTCATATTAGACAATTTGCCTCAGGGCTCTGATACCAGCATGAACAAAAAATGCAGAAGCATGGTTAGTACAATAAAGCATTTTTTTCTTTTAAAACCAAATAAAAATGTGTTAAAAACGTGAACTGGTAGTCTTTAATGTCTTTTTTTAAAGAAGGATTAAAGTATAAAAAGTAGGAACTAAAAAAAGAAGTAAAAGTAGGAACCCTTTAACACCTCTAACGTGTGTATTGCAAGAAATACTGGCGTACATAGTAACTGACGACATTATTAAATATGAGCACAAAAGTCTGTGACAGCAAATTAGTTCTTTTTTCATCGCCTTTCCATGAACTGAAGCTTTAGGAAAACCCTGTACTGTAGTGTGATTATCGGCTATTTCGTGTGGAATGACTTGCCGCAACATACCAGCTATCACTGGAAATGTCGAGTGTAGCGAGACAATGCCAAACCAGTGAGCAAACCAAAGGCTCGGCTAGATGTGATTAAAATATCAATGATGTAAATTGTGGATTTACACCCATAAAACTTATTTGCACGTATGACAGTAGTTGATAACGATGGTATTAGGCTTAACACTCACTGAACAGTGAACAAGGACCTATTCCGAAATTGTTATGAGCTCTTCGGATGATCCAAATTGTTTCTACATTTAACTGATATTCCCTAAACCTAATTTTTCTTCCTATAGTTTTAGCAATATTACAAAATGTAATATAGCTAAAGTATATGATTGTAGGGTAATCCTGCAATATAATAATACTATAAGTGTTATATCTTTATGCAACTAATATTGAGCACCAAAAATTAGTGCTAACTAGATTTAATGAATTTATTTATAAAATTGTCAAAACAGGAAACGTTCTCCCAATTTTCAAAAAAAATACTAGGAAACAGGTTTTGGACCTAGTAGGCGGAGCGAACAGGCCGTAATTTCAAATTTATATTTGGTGTTTATTTTAATGACTCTACAATATCTGATAATGCTCCTTAAAATCTGGGTGAAATGCTCACTCGGCTTAAGTTTGGGCTCTTATCCTTTTGGTGTGACGTACTGCTGGTATTTGCAGGCCTTTGTTTTATTTTAGCTTTTTTCTTCAAATAGGCCAAAGATACATATCATATTTATTTTAATAGGCTTTAGTTTGCTCCATGACTTAGTGTCTGTTTAGTTATTTTTAGCTTCTTTCTCCATCCGACACTAAAGATGTGAGCCATCGCCACCGACTAAAAATAAAATGGCACGTTTGCTACGGACACTAATAATTCTGACATTGTTTACAACAATAATTACTGCTGCGCAAAGTGCTTTCCCTACATTGCAAATGTTAATAATGAAGCATTTAACTGTAAGCCAAACAATCATCAGAGCGATAGTTTTTAACAATACTCAAACGCTTCAGCAGGTTGGCAAAGCTGCCGCTGGTCTAATACTTTACAACGCCACAAACGAAAATAGTGAGGCGCACACCTCTATCACGCACAACAATAGCGATCTTAAAACCATACTACAATCTACCAGCAACGATCACAATTATAAGTCAAAAAGTGTTAGCTCTTAGGCCTACTTTAGCCTTTAGGCCTAATTTTTAGCTTTTAGGCCTACAATTTAGTTGTCATTTTATTTCGTAAGTAGCAGCTGCGTTTGCGATTAGGCTTTTTCATTAATGCGCCACGGCACCGAGACTACACATTGCCGTGGTAACGAGGAATCTTTAAACTATTAAATGCAGGAATGTTGTTGTTTCGTGCTGTGGTGTAAATACTTCGTCTGATGTAGAGTTTCGTTTTATATGTATCGCTTCGCCGTGATGATTTAGGTTTCATATTCGGATTTCCATCGTTAGTGTAAATGCCAGTTTCATCGCCATGATGAAGGTAATCCCTCCAAGCATTTTTTTTTTCAAATGATGCTAAGGTGTATCGTTAACGGAATCCTTTTGTTTTTTATGGTTGCGATGTTCCAGTAGTGCTTAAAAAGCGACAATCAAAAGTTATTATTTCATTGAGTTACGTCAAAAGGTTATCAGCTAGAAAGAAGCAACCAAAAGTTAATTTGCCGTGTCTTTTAAAGTTCACTTGACTACCACCAGCATGATGTATACTTCTTCGGAATTCCTTAACTATTCACGACTCCAAATTTACAATGGTGAGTGTTAGAAATAAATTCGAAAATTTGTAATTTCTCCGGTAATAATTGTTTGATTTACGGCAAATTTTTCCTCAGCAATACCAATTGGGGTATCAAGCGTTGTACAAAATTTCATTCCATTCCAATATTTCGTTTGGGCTGCACCCAGACTAAAAATGTGCAACCAACCAACCAACCAGCGGTCCAACCAACCAACGTTTTGCAATTTGGTGTCCGTTATAGACTACGCTTCACTCGCTCGCTCCGCCAATAAGTATACCCATATTTTTTAGTAGTTATACAGCTGAACCCAACTGAACTGTTTGACTCACAAACTAACTAATCTAACAATCCTGATAACTTATCCAATAATGCAGACTAACTAGCCTATCTTAATAACTTATCCAACGATGAAGACAGTGCAGAATGTTTTCATGTGAACTAATTACAGACAGCCAACAGCCTAAATCTAAATCTAAATAAAATAACAACCAACTACCACATATTAACAGTAAGATTACAATGTTAATGCAAGGCGAATTTTTTTTTTTTTTTTTTTACACTTTAGACACTTATAAAATACCAAACATATGCCCAGTATTTTTCCATTTTCGGACCTTTTTATATTTTCTAGCTATAAGCAGTTGCATCCCCATCTTATGACATGGTTAACCTTTGCGTCAGTACCGTAGGGAAATGAATCATGTGTCTAACACACGTCTGAAAGTTATTAATGTTATTACCGCTCAATGGTATATACATAAGACTAATAACAAGCCGAAGTGGGATCGAAACATAGTGAAAGTGTTATATTTTTCAAGAGCGCCAGCCCATTGGGATGGTTGAGTCACGTGCTCCGACCCCCTTTTTTGCTGCCATTTTTTGGTAGATCAATCTGTGAAGAAAATTCATTTAAATGAATGCAAAAACCTTTAAAACAAAGTATTTTTGAAGATTGCAGTAATGATTCCAGCATTGCAAGCTCAGTACGAACAGGCATTACTAGTTTTTTAGACACATGTTTTTTTTTTTTTAATCCTGTGAATACAGGGTAGAGAAAGTAGAGGCTGCCTTTATCTACATCTTCCATTCGAAAGGTTTCCTTTGGCCCAATTTTTGTACTTTTTGCACATTTTGTGCACGTTGCCCTATTTCTTCCAGTGATGGCCTACTTTTTGGAAGTATGCGAGCACCAGTAATACGTTTTGTGAATATTTTGTATCTTTTTGTGTTATGTAGTAAACCAGGGCATTCAGGCACTTGGCAACCACTTTCAAACATACCTCTGTTTTGCAGGACATCTTTTACCACTAACTACGCTCGCCTCTACAAAGTGTCTATATCCAATGAGTGTGCTCCGAATATCATATTGTTTTTTTTTTTTTGTTGGCTTTGGTTTTGGGTTTTTTAAACCTTTCCACTTGTACGGCAAAACGCGTATCTTAGATTAACATCGTGATGATCTAGGAGCGAGATGTTAAGAAGTCTTGAAATGAACTTGAAGCATTATTCCGTCACCATCATTCCGAACTCTTGAAATGGAATGGATCACTCTGTAGCGAACTGTGGACACAGAAAAGGTTAAGAACCCAATTCAGAACCATCCTTGCATGAGGGCTACGGATGTAAATGACAACTAAAAATGGTCTTTAGCAACATCCTATATTTACTGGTGTCATTTTTAGCATCATTGGTGATTACGTTCACATTTTATTCCAGCTAAAACCTGGCTAAAAGAAATTAAATTACCCATTTTATTCCATAGTTTATGCTGAAAATAGCAACACCAGCTTCTACCACTGAACCCGAATATCTTCCACACACATAAATATTTATTTAAGAAATATAAGCAATGTACTTACTTTCACATGAGGAGCAATCTGGAAGAAAATATTTTTTTAATAACCAGAAACGTTTGTGAAGTATGAAAAATTATCCAGAATCGCAACCATTTATTATATCATCCAACAGCCATCCATTCTTACTTAACGGTGGCGTGCACACTGCACAGACTCTTGAATGGGCAGGGATAAGGGTTTGTTCCATAATTGCATTTTAGACGTTTTTAGGCCTTTTTTATGCCTTTAGGCCCATTACCAGGCATCGCCGCTCCTGCACATGTCGGGCATTTTTCTCTTACAGAAAGTGCGTCTTGAGAAAAGGGCAGGGCAATGCCCCAGCCTCCTCCTCCCTCTTCCACGAACCAACTCATTTTGAAGTTGAGTGTGAAACTCAATTTAAAAAAAAACGTTCAGTAAGGTTTAATGTAGACATACTTACAGTGACATAAACTGCAAAAGTGGCGTTTACAAGGGTCTTAAAATGAGGTTTTGTGCGTTGTAAAGTATAACCTCGACAAGCGCATTGTGTAAGACCCGTTTCTGAACTGCAAGTTAGTAGGCAGATTTGCGTATTTAAACGTCTGCATCTGCAGAATATAGATGTTTTAACCAAAACGTCTATAGGTGTTGTAAACCATAACGCGTACAACACCAAGCAAAACACTGAATGACATAACAGATATAATTAAGATTAAACGTTTTTCTCAACAAAACACGTTAAAGATAACATTTAAGGTTTAAACTATTTCTGTTTCTGTTTAGCTTGGAGAATTTTTCAATCTTTGGATGAAAATGTTGTCGATTAAACTGTGGTCGTATCCACACTTCGGTTATTGTAACTACAATCAGAAACAAAACCCATAAAGGTGAAGGAAACCTCCAAGTTTCAGCCAATCAAAGTAATGATATCAGAACAAAAACGGCTGCCACAAAATTGCTTCATGGTGTATCAAGGCTAACCGATAAGTATTCTCCTTAGAAAGTACAGTGATATCACCCCTGCCAACGAATTACCGCTAAGCTAATCACAACGAGAATAAAGCTGCCTGCGCACTGAGCGACCTGGCCGCACGGCCAGATTGCTGCAGCCAATGAGAGTGCTTACCGTTTATGTAAAACCACGCACTAAGCATTCTCATTGGCTACAGCAACCAAGTCGCTCAGTGCACGGGCGGCCTTAGATTAAAAATCAAATGTAAAACCATAACATTGCTGCAATCCGTAGCAGTAGTCAAGTTTTTCATTTAACGTCTGTAGTAATAATCGGCGTGGCGGTTGTTCGTTGTCGGGGATGATATCACTACTTTCTAACGAGAACACTTTTCGGTTAGGCTTAGTACACGTTGTATCAACTTATAGTGGCAGCCTTTTTTGTTCTGATATCACTACGTTCGTTGGCTGAAACTTGTCAGGAAGGTTTTGTTTCTGATATCGGTTCACACGTAAATTTGAAAACTATTCACTTCTTGTTGTTGTTGTTCTTGTTCTGGTTCTTGTTCTTCTTCTTCTTGGGTGACACGGTTTCAGAAAAAACTAATGCACCTACTTAAAATCTCAAACATGATCTGAGCCAGAAATTTCCCTGGGCTTCCACCTTACAGGGACCACTTGTTTGATTGGTCCATCCATTCTGGAGTTACGGGACCCTAAACGATCATTTTGATTGTTTTACATTGTTTTAACCATTGTATTTAGGGAACAATACCACTCATCAAACTCCACATTCATTCTTCGTGCACGTGTTATGGCTTTGCTAAAAAGTTGATTGTTGAACGGTAAAATGAAGAAATTAGTAAATGAAGCAAACTAAGCTGCCTTTTACTGGCAGATAAAAACGATAGAATTGCGTATTTATTTCGCAGATGCAGGCATTCAAAGCTGACTTGACTTGTTTCAAAGTGGCCAGCAACAATCGACAGCATGCATAAACCTTTGCTGCGCGACGCCATAGCCGGAAAAAAGGTACATGGATTACAAACAAAAACGTCAGGTGTGCCGTAAAAAGGGGTTATATGATTGAATTTTCATTGTTAAAATGTACACGGATAAAAATTGATCATTTTCAATTGAAATAATCTTTATTAATAAAATCGAGTTGACGCGTAGGATGGACGGCAACGAAACGGCCACAAGACGGCCGCCACAAGACGGCCGCAAGTAATTGATAGAGCACATATCCGTTTTCATTGTCGGATCAGCCCGCTCGCCCTCTTGCTGTCGAGTTGCGGCGTAGGATGGACGGCAACGAGACGGCCACAAGACGGCCGCAAGTAATTGATACAGCACATACCCGTTTTCATTGTCGGTCGCTCGCCCTTTTCCTTTGATACCTAGGGAAGACTGAGCCCGCTCGCTCTCTTGCTGATTGTTGAAGCTCCGTTTGTTTAATCCTCCCTTACAATGTCTCCAATGCCTATTTATTTATTTTCGGTGTACAAAGGCGTATTTATTATTTCACATGCACAAAGGCGTATTTATTCATTTCACATGTACAAACGCGTATTCCAACCATTTTTGCAGGAAAGAATCATATGTAATGTAAGTGTATGGACTCCGCAGCAAGGGATACACTGAATGAGGGAGTGAAGCAAACGAAAAACACCCTTTCCTAGCCAGGGTACGCAAAAACACATAGACGGGATACACGCATTCCGTAACAAACACATGAGGAAGGAAATCGTCCCAGTGTTTTTAACGGTGCATCAAACACCACCCGTGCGTAGCACGGGCTTCCGCTAGTAAAAAATACAATTGAGAAAATTGCAGCTGTTTAAGTGCTGTTGTGCTTCACGAATCATATATTTAAAACGTAAAGCACAACAGCACTTAAACAGAGGCAATTTTCTGAATTGTATTTTTTATTATTTCAATTGAAAATAATCAATTTTTATCCGTGTACATTTTAACAATGAAAATTCAATCATCTAACGCCTTTTTACGGCACACCTGACGGTTTGTTTGTAATTTGTGAATAATTCGCACCTACACCAAATAAAAATTTGAAGCAATTACAGCTAAAATTGCAGGCTAAATGCTGCCCATAATAAATTGCTCTAAGTACTGTTGTTGAATAGTCTGTGTGAAACCGGAAATTCAACATGGCAGCTTGTTGGTGAGTGGAGCCTCTACAGAAACCTCTAATGTGGCTGTTAGCTTAAGGCACAGTAACGCTTTGTACTCAATATCAGTACGTATTTGCCTTTCCATGGATTCATTAAAAAATCTTCCGACAGAAGGGAGGTATTTAGTGAGCCATTAACTTCATTAAGTCACCAAACAAGACCACAGGACAATTCAGGATTATGACTCAAGTGAAGAGAGATGTCCACGGCAAGGTGTGCACGTTACAAGAAGGTATGCATTTTATGGCTAACGATTCCCAAGCATCACAGATAAGGATCACAGTGTCCAAGCATCACAGTGTCCAATACCATTGCATATACTTGAGGTGTATTTCAAAGAAGGTTTTTGCCACGAATTATTGCTGTCTTGAAATCTTCTTTCATTTGAGTTACAATTGCGTGGCCAAGAGTGTGCAAAGACCCTACCCTCAATCTTTGCACACCTTGCCATTTTTTACCTTGCCTTATCTGTGATGCTTCGGAATCGTTAGCCTTAATGTGCATACCTTCTTGTACCGCGCACACCCTGCCCTGGACATCTCCCTACACTTGAGTCATGATCCTGAATTGTCCTGCGCAGGTCTAGTTGCTGACTTAAACGTCTCCCTAAAAACCTCCCATTGACTTAACAAAATAACAAAGAAAAGTCAAATGTTTTAAAGCATAACACCTTTTTAGTATGCGTTGCATGTGCTGTAAACACAACGTCTATAGATATTGTAAAATTCTAGGTGTTGTAAAATACCGCGCGTTGTGACTGCAATATATTGTAAAAAAAAGGAGACTAACAGGCATTGTAGCATACGTTATGAATCGCAACATCTATTTTTGCAACGTGATAAAATAACTAGGGCCGTCGTCACTTCCAGTGTCGACATAATGGAATGGGCTCCGCGTTCTTTGCTGTTTGGCTGGGTTTCCCCGTTCCCTCTTTCAACTATTTATTTTAAAATTCAGAATACTCAAACATTCTGTGAAATGAGCATGTGACGTAGTTGTAATCCACTCAAAACCAAAACTGGTATACGTAAGCCACCAATTTTCCAAAAAGGGTCGGCCTTTGAAAGTAGTGATATCGTTCAACCAAGAAAACTAATATCGTGAAGGTATTAGCTAGACAGTATCATGAATACATTATTGATGCATTTTTTTTCTATGAATGGTGAACACTCGTTCTCAAACTTTTAGTTTTCTACCCGAGCAGGTCATTAAAAGAAACTGGTCGATACCAAATCCCAATCCCGATTAACAATACTAAATCCTGATAACCAATCCCAGGTCCCAATTAATCGAAAACTATACCACTGACGTGTCTTTATAAAAAAAATTACTTTTAAAAGAATTGCATAAATAAAGCATAGGTCTAAACGCACAAAATTATTTAAAAATATTAGTTTAAACTAATATTGCATCTGCTAAATTCATTTTAAAACACAAAACTACCAGTAAGATTTAATATTTTTCCGTGTAATTTCTAAACATTACGAGACAGCTTCTTGGGGGACCATTGGAAAGCTGGAGAAAAACCATCAAATGCTTCATTCAAATGTCAAAATCAGTCAACGATTAGTGAAAATATTTTCAATTTGATTTATTACCAGTCTATCCGCGTGTTATCTACCGATCTCGATTTTTACCTATATTTCAAATATCTGTCATCATCGGGTGGAATCGGTAATCTGAATCGGCCCAGCCATACAAAATACGGTTTTAATTGCTTACAGTTAACAGACACATATGTGCTAGTGACGCCGGAAGAAAATTTATAATAAACAAAATCGTATCGTTCAAAGTTAAAAGCAAGGGCACGTTTACGCAGCCACTCGCTTTTACATTCTCGCAGCTAGAAGCTAGAAATCACCTCAAATTCCAACATGGCGGCGGTTTTATATCTGCCGCCTCGCAACGAAAACAGCAAATAACGTGAATTATAATAATAGGTTTATTCAGCAATCGGCCCGAAGTTCTGCGAGAACTTGTGTGTGCCGGATTACAACATAAAATATGCAAGGACATTGTGCGAGGGAAAAAAAACAGAAATATGGTGTTTAAGTAGTGAGACATTTTGAAAGCAAGGCAGGAACATATGGTTAGACATTACACTTGCAACTGATAACACCACTAAAAATCAGCACAGTGCTAACAATGCTAACAATATCAAAAACATTAACAAAATCAAGGTCATATCAGGAATAAATTCCCCCCCCCATTTAAAAAAAATCAGAAACATTCTGGGAAACAAACTACCTCTATCGGAGATAATATCGTGAACACAAATTAAACATTATTAGAAACAAAAACATGCTAAAAAAGCCGTTTCATATAAACCAAGAAAAAAGCTAAGCTATTAGTTGTTGGTCTAAAAAGTAAGCAGTTAGATGCTTTCTAATGGTTGATATTTTATTAAGTTGAAGCAGTTGCAATGGGATTTCATTGAAGATGTAAGGGATTTTGTAGCTGTTGGTTCTTTTACCGTAATGGTTCCTCATAAAAGGTACATCATATCGGTATGTTGTTTTTCGCAAGTAAGCATTTTTGGTGTTGGAACTGATTTTATATTCATCATTAAAATAATTTTTTAGAACAACTACAAAATCTCTCAGCTGTCTTATTTTAAGAATTCCAGTTTTCCTATAAACCTCCTTAGTTTTTAAATTTCCATATTCATTGAACAAAATTTTTTATAATTCTATTTTGTAATTTTTGTAGTCAGTTTAGGTGGCAGTCAGCGGTAAAGCCAAAAATTTCAATGCCATATCTAATTTGACTCTCTATCCAAGCATAGTAGATCATTTTTTTATTTTTGGTGCTTAAGAGATACCTTATATGGTAAAGATTTGGCATAAGTTTCCTGAGTTTTTTAATGAGTTTCTCAATCTGCTTTTTATACGTCCACTGTGAGTCAATTTGGAAGCCCAAATAAGTTGCTTCACTTACCCTTTTGATCACTCTACATGTTTTCATGGAGTTACTGTTTGTACAAAATTTAGTATAAAGAAAGATGTTTTTCTCAACAACTTTTTGAGCATGTGGTGATTTTACAGTGATGCAAAGAGTTTTCTCTTCACTAATAAAAACTTCATTAGATACGAACCAAGAATTCAGCGAATTAAAGTCATGCTGCAATTTGTAGATCATGTTCTCAATATCCTGGTCAATAGCAAGTAAAAAAATATCATCAGCAGAGAAAAATTTCGCAATTTTCAACAAATTCTGGGATGTCATTTATGTAAATAAGAAACAGTAGGGGACCAAGAACTGAACCTTGAGGTACCCCATGTTCAACTTTTAAAAATTTGCTATTTTCGTTGTTAATTCTGGTGCATACTTGACGATCACCCATGTAGCTTTTAAGAATATTAAGGATTTTACCACGAAGTCCTACATTTTTGCATTTATAAAAAAGGATGCCATGGTCAATAGTATCGAATGCTTTTTGAAGGTCTATTAGAATAGCACCAGCTAGTTTGCCGTCGTTCAGAGCTTGGGAAACAATGTCATTAATTGCTTTTAAAGCATCGCTAGTGCCTCTATTGCTTCTAAAGCCAAACTGTCTGTTTGACAGAGAAGAATTTTTGTCAAGAAAATGTGAGATTCTATTTGCAAAGAATTTCTCAATAATTTTGTCTATTGCTGGCAGCAGGGAAATAGGTCGGTAATTGTTCATATCCACTCTAGAGCCCTTTTTAAAAATAGGTCTAATCATTTGAAATTTTAATCGTTCAGGCCATGTTTCAGTTTCAATAATTTTATTTACAAGTTTAGAGATCAAAATAGCAGAATTGAATTTGCTACTTTTAAGATGCTTCAGCTGGAAGCCGTCAATTCCAGCAGAGTTTTTGTTTTTAATATTTGAAATAATAGAGCAGATCTCCTCAATCGATGCGTGGAGAATTCCCATTGTATTTCTGTTATTTTTATTAGGCGTCTTTTTTGGGTGATGTAAGCCATTTAAATGAATTAAATGAATGAATTCAGAAGCGTTTGGGAAAATTGTTTCGTCATGGGGAATTCTTTATAGTATTGGCACGGATTATAAGACTGCAATCGATGTCGGATTTAGCTAATCCATTTAGCGTTGTTACCATGGCAATGTCACCTTTGCCATCGCGATTGAGTTCTAGCTGCGATAATGCAAATACGAGTCGTTGCTTAAACGCGCCCTAAGGGTCTAAAAGTCAAAACCTGTAAGGAACATGGACAAGCTTTGACTGTAAGGGTCTAGGTATCAAATTTGGCCAGTAAGACGCTGCTAAGCATTAGACCCTTACTACCCGATTTTTGACGAACAGCTGTTCGAAATCGTCATAAAGACCCATGAGATGATCCTATGATAGTGGGGGTGTGGGTTTCCTAATTTGCTTAAGGTTGACATTTCTTTTCCGGTTTGGTAACATGGCAGCGATTCCAAGCAAGAGAATCTGCTACAAGCGTAAGCGTGTACACCCATTCTATCTGAGTTACTAAGTCATTAATAAATAGACATAAATCGCTGGAAATAATATTAAGGAAAATTGGAAATTAGCCAACAGCGAAAATCGTACACTAGAAATAACGTAGTTCAGTAAAACACCTTTATGCACTTACGTTTCATCGGAGTGCAACAGAGAGATTAAGGTGCTATGCAAGTGATCTGGGGGCGAACTGGGTGGCCGGTTCGAATCAGGGTCATGCCACTCCAATTTAACGTAAGTGCATAAAGGTGGCTTACTGAACTACGTTACTTCTAGTGTATGATTTTCGCTGTTGGCTAATTTCCAATTTTCGTTACTAAGTCATCACCGGGTAGTCAGGGTCTAATGCTTAGCAGCGTCTTACTGGCCAAATTTGACACCTAGACCTTTACAATCAAAGCTTGTCCGTGTTCCTTACAGGTTTTGACTTTTAGACCCTTACTTTTAACTTTGAACGATACGTTTTTGTTTATTAATCCGTGTTACTTTGAGAATTGTAATAAATAGGTATGGTGGTGGCTGAGGGGTGGGGTATGTGTGACACCTTTATAATTAATTTGTTGTTTGTTTTGTTGCGGCGCCTTTAAGCTCGGTAAATAGCTATCGCTAGTGTTAACAATAGAAACAAATCCTTTAATATTCAGTCTATGTCTTGCAGCTGGCTTTTGTAAATGGCATTGTTACATAATAACAATGTTTAAAACAATTTAAAACAATCAATCTGGTCGTTTAGAGCTCCGTAACACCTGTACCACTTAACCAATTAGAAAAGGCTTACGAAAGGGCACATCAACAGAGCAATACCTGTAAAATAATCTAAGAACCAGCTTTACAGGACAAAAAGTTTGACCTGTAGAGAGGACAGACGAAAGGTACATCCCCAGAATAAGACCAAGAACAAGACGTCTATTTGGCGCCTCTCTGTATCTCGGGTATGGCTGGACTGAATTTCAGAATTTTTGGACTGTAAACAGGCCTTGACTAGTCAAGGTTAGATTCCAAATTTGCTTTACAAATTTTAAATTTTGACGGAGTTATAAGCTCTCAAAGTTGAAAGTTTAACACAGAGATCCTAGGTCGATCCTTACTAACACTGGCTATCGCCAGTGTTAATTAGGGGCCCTGACCCGAACCCGCACACCTCAAACAAAGTGAGGCTGCCTCTTTATCAACAACAATCACTCTTTTGAAATCGGGTGCCTTTAACAATTAGAAACGGTCTCGTTGCCTCGTTGTTGTTTGGCTCCTGGCTCTTAGGTATTGGTTTATTTTGTCATCCTGACGGTTGTTTAACCCCATGCGCGAATCTTGATTTTTTTTTTGGCTAAACATTGTCTAGACATCCGTGCTACTTAGGGCTTCCGATCCCGGGATCACGACCATTTTTTAGTCTCGAAAATACCTAGATTTTAGCTGCCTTATTTTTAAATTAATTCCTTTTGAGCCTTAAGTCAGCCGATGCAAATTAATGCTCGGCTAATTTTGAACATTACCAGACTTTACCAGACTTTTTAGAAAAGAAGAAATATCTGGTCAAGGGTGGTGCCAATTCGGGTATTCGATCCGGGAAACCTCCGATCATCGTAGGGGCCGAAAGATTATCCAAAATTGGCCAGAATAATTCCCATAGCTGCTGAAGGAGCATGTTTTCCTCTCATGCTACCCTGGCCGGCAGTTCTGGCGGGGAAGTTGCCAAGGTCCTCTATTGCGGGGTTTGACCATATCCGCAAACCTCCAGCACCAGGCTGAGCTCTCACACCGCTCAGCCACGATGCGTAAATCCCGGGATTTTCGGGATTAAAGTGGGATTAATTCGTGAAAAAAACGTTATAAATTTATTGTTATTTCGTGAATTTTAGTGATATACAAAATAAAATTATAAAAATTGTAGTCCCTATGTTAAATACAAAGAAAAAAATTATTTCGCTTTCCCTATACTCTTGTGTAGACTCGTATAATTACCATGAGGTTCTAAACGGAACTTTATATACTCACATACGTACTAATAATAACGCCTCAATTTAGGTTGAGGACGGATATAAAATATTTCGATGCCATAAAAAAATGGATAAAAATGTATTTGTTGAATTCGTCTTTTTCTTAGTTTGCCATCAGAAAGAGAAGTAAAGTTAAGAAGCAGTTACAAACACGGAAAGAAAAAACAATAAAGAATATTTTTGTATTTGACATCTTACTGCAGCCTCATTGCTCGTCGTTTAAATACGTGGTTCTTTAATGACCGCTTTGACAATTCCTACAGACGCCGTTGCATCTCTCCTCCCGCCCATTGCTAGCACGGCCCTGGTTTAATCCGGGCACTCTTTAGCACTATAGTCCAATACTCGGACATTTTGCAATGTCTTGCTTTGAATCATGCCAGCTTCATCTGATTCAGCTGTTGTACGATTTTAATTTTGTACTAGCGAAGTCGCTCGCTTCGCTCGCTCATTCCGCTGCGTCTCGCTGCGCTCGAGGAGATTTCTTCTTGCAACTCTAATGCAGCTGACTGATATTCCACATCTAACACGATCAAGCAAATGATCAGAGTGCAGTACGCGTTTTTCGTAAGGGGGTGTAATGAATTTATTGGAGCCATGACCCATAGCCAAACGCCCTACTATAAAGCAACTTAACTACATGTACATATTGAACCAATGACCACACAACACCATCCATCATAACCTGGTGCCACGACACACTTTCACAAATTTACTGCGAAACTACCCTTGCAGCCTTGCAGACGTAAACAAATTTGTTCATAAACAAATGATAACCGTAAATAACTCCAACAGTCTGGCCACACGAGAGTTACGTGTTCTTCTTGAGGCAAAACATGCGATTTGTATCCAGTCGGCCTTAGCTTGAAGAAACCATCCTCTTTCTGGCGTGCGCCTAAACTGCCAATGAGCCAGGAGGCGAGACACGCGATTTGTAGCCCAGTCGGCCTTGGCTTGAAGAAGCCATTCCCTTTCCGGCACGCAATTGAAGTGTTATTGAGCCAGGCAGCAAGGCATGCGATTTTTACCAAGTCGGCCTTGGCTTGAAGAAGCCATCCCCTTTCTATCTTGCACCAAAATTTAAGGTTAAACAGGTAGTTTGTATTTAAAATGTCCAAAATGCAACTCCAACAGTCGTCCCATCAGTGAGCTGCACGTGCCTTATTCTTGAATGATGGCTGTTAGCTTTCCCAGTCGTAATCCTACTGACAACACTACTGGACCACGTATCTCTTACGTGGCGCAATAATTGTGGACCATCCGCACAGCAGGAAGATGTGATATGACATGATATGTTTATTGAGCCGAATTCAAAAAAAATTGCGGTCTCCAAGCCATTCGCTCAGACCACCCTACTTAAAAAACTAACTTAAACCTAAACAAACAAGTCGTAAGATGCCTAAACAGCTAAAGAGACATCAGTCCGACCACACCTGGACCCCACACACACACACGCTAGTCCAAAACTCAATCCGTGGAACTGCAGAGAAGGACGAGGAGCAAGGGGAGAGACAGAGCAGAAGAAGAGAAGTACACAACAAGAGGCAAGGGGCATGTTCATAGGACAAACCATTGAGTAGCCCGGCAGAAACCAAGGACCCGACCCAGGGACCCACAACCAGGTACAGAATGAGGTGGAACCCCCAGGACCCCAAGTAATTGATTCCCCCCCCCCCTCTATAAACAAAACGACGTTGTGTGGCCCAAAGAGGGCACTCCAAGAGAAAATGATGCACCGTATCAGCACCTCTACCGCATGCACAATCAGGCGACCGCGCCCAACCAAGTCGGGCAAGATGTGCGTGAAGCGGCACCCGTACGCAGCCGCAAAACCAGGCCCGCATCTCTGCGGGAAAAACTGTTCAGGAGTCGCAGGCAGGCTGTAGAAGGGAGGAGGGAATACAGCTGCCGTCCCATCACACAAATGGCCCAGGCCACAGCCCACTCCTCCCGAAAGACCCTACTCACAGCCGGACACATACAGGTCACAAGTACCCAGAGTGAAGCGAACCGTGCTACACCCCCCACCTGAACCCCAACGGGCCAAGCTGTCTGCTAGCTCGTTTCCAAAAACCGCAGAATGGCCCTTGACCCAACTGACAGACACCCGAAGACCCGAAGATACAGGGCAAACAGCTTCCACCCGATTTCCAACGCAAGCGGGTGGGAGCACTGAACCGACCGAAAGCAACCCCGAAGGAACCTCATCCCCGCTAGGGAGTCAGTCAGAACGCAAAAATGTGGAGACTGCTGGTCAGCACCCACATAAAGGGCCACAGATACCGCAACAACTTCGCCCACAAAGGCTGATGGAAGAGCGTCCAGCATATAACCATATTCTAAGTGCAGACCTGGGATGCACACCCCAACCCCCTATCCTCTTTCTGCATAAAGGAAGCATCACAGTAAACCACCGTACAATCAGCAGATGGACGCACTGGAAGAGAAGGGTCCAAAAGAGCTGCAGTGGCCGCACCACACCTAGACCCCTAAGCCGCCACCGTTAGCCGCCGCAGCCGAATATATTTCGTAAGCTGAATCCCGGCCAGAAAAATATTCGGCTAGCCGTAAGCCGGTCACCAGAAAAAAATATGGCGTAAGCCAAATTCATCAAGCTGCTTTATGTTGCAAGGCTGATAACAGCTTCTTATGGTGGTATCCTAGCTTGATTCCAGTACGGTCTCCTGCTATGAAAGTACTGTTGCCTGATTTAGCGCTATCTGTTTTGGTTTCTGCTTAAAATAGTACTAACAAATGTATTACACTTCTCAAACTGAAAAGACAAGTTTTATGCTAACATTCTTGTTAATTTTGAATACTGAGTCGCATGTCGATGCGTCACTACGACAGAAGATGCCACGCTATTGCCCAGCACTGCTTGCTATAAACGTTTGCAACTGTGAGCTAACGATTCAAACTAAAGTCTGTTTGGAATGTGGTTGGCTTGACAAACAATTAACTAGTCTTCATTAAAAATTTGAGTCTTCGTGATTGATTTCCATACTTTGTTTCAACCACTGGTCTTTACTGTGCGATGCGAAGTGATTATACCACTGTAATTCTAGCATCAGCCATACATGCAAAAATGTAAAAATTTTGTTTTCAGCCTAAGCTTAGCCGAATCTCGGCCAAATAATCGTACAGACGAATCTCAGCCGGAAAAATATCTGGTTAGCTGAATCTAGCCGAATCTTGGCCGAATTCTGGTGACAAGCCGGTCGTCCTGCAAAAAAAAATCGGCTTACGGGTCTAACCACACAACACCCATGGGGCCGGTGGATGAACAACCAGTGGCATCGAGAAGCCACCCAACCCGAGTAGGGCAGTTCCCAAGCCCGGGGCACCCAATAATTCCTGAGCCCCCTGAGGCAGCAGCATGTAATCCTGCAAGATGCTGGCTAGAGGTCAGCGCGACCCCTAGCATTAGCCCACAGACAGAGCCTGACCAACAGTTGCTTGGCCCGATACTGAAGCGGTGCCTCACCGGCCTCAATGTGCAGAGCCGAAACTGGTGTGGACGGCCTCAATGTGCAGAGCCGAAACTGGTTTGGACGGCAAACACCCCGAGACAACTCGAAGGCAATCATTTAGGGCTACTTGTAGTCCCCCAATGGCCTGAGGGGAGCTGACTAGAAGCGGAGCATGAAAATCGACACAGGAACGGAGGTAAACCCGGTAGAAAGTAACCGCCATACCACGTTTTGCAACCAATCTGTTCCCAACCAAAGACTTCAATATACCTAGACGGGCTGCAACGTTCCGTTTGACTGCAGCTACGTCGTGCGTCCAGTTGAGCTGCGGGTCAAGCCAGAACACAAGATAACGAACTTAAAGAGAAGACTGTACAAGGGTGCCATTAACCCTGACCGATGCCTCGCACCCCTGGCCCCACTGAAAGACCATGAGCTCATTCTTTGCACTAGATAGCCGCAGACCCCTAACAGCCAAAGCCCTAGACCCCTCACTGATAGAAGTTTCCAGAGCCGCAAGGATCGCCTGGAAGTCGTTCCCTGTAAGCCAGACCGCCACGTCGTCAGCGTAAGCAACCACGTTGACCGTCCGACCCAATTCCACAAGGACAGAGTTGATAGCGATCGCGAACAGCACCGGGCTGAGAAAGCTGCCTTGCAGCAGCCTCTGATCGGTGTTCCTCAAACCTGACCAGACAGACCGAACCCTGGTGAAAGCTGCGCCAGGATGTCAGCTTTCACCTTGCAGCTGACACCCAAATTGCTGAGCCACCATGTCGTAGGCTGCTCTAATGTATAGAAACACGGCCACTGCATAGCAATCGTTCATCCAGGCCTCCCGGATTCCGGATTCCAGATACAACATAGCATCCTGAGCACCACGGTGCTTCCGGAAGCCGAAATAGGCACCAAATACCCTCCCAGAGCGCTCAACCTGCCATACCAATCTATTCGCCAGCAACCTCTCATAAATCCGAAACTAAGAACCAACTTCGAAAAATTCGTTTCAACAATGGTCCAAAGGGTTTTTTTTCGCTTTTTTCGAGAGGAAAAATTTTACCTAGAACTACGAAAATACGCCTACGCGAAATCCGGATTAATTTCCTGTCCTTTGACACCTTATACAGTATGTCCCAGAAGTCTCGTACCAGTCAAATAAATCCTTAAGACTTGGATATGGGTTGCTAATAATAGCATACTTGTATAGGAATTCACCTATGGCGAATCCGATTATGCCATCCAAAATGACCTTGGAGGTTGTGTTCAAGGTCATCCAATTTGTATAACCTAACCTACGCAAGATAGGGGCATAAAGTAAATTCGAAAGTTGTGGGGGATCGTGCTACTTGTACAACACAGGAAGCGTAACAAAAATCGCATGCAAAACAAGGAAGATATTGGCGAAAGAAGTTGGGTGATGCAGAGAAGCTATCCATGAGGCAGCAGGAAATACAGAAATAGCTTAACCATCAACCTAAACAGTAACAAGGATAGAATTCTTGCCTGATTTGGGTAATAATGTAAAATAAACGCCAATGGAAGATTTAAGGCAAAAGAACCGGGTGGGCAAGCCCTGAAAGATTTTTTTTCAAATCCTTTTTTTTTTCTTCATTTCCGTTTAAGCACTAGTCGGGTTTTCCATGCTTCAGTATACGCTCCCTGCATTTACCAAAAGTAAATGACGAGTTTCGTGCGTTTACCTATGTGCGCTTACCAGAATTTAAATCATGGTTCATATTAGTTGAATTTGGGACTCGTAGAAGTCATGGTGTTAAGTTAGTATGAGGGGGAGGGGGGAATGGATTATGTTGACACATCTGTTTCTCATTACCCGGACCCACTCACTTACACAGACACTGTACGCCGTGTTTTCACACGCAGAGTGTACTAAGTTAATGTATCTTGGCATCGGCCTAATTGGCGCATCGATCCTATGCATTGATCAGGAGAGGATTTTACGGGGCGGATGCGGAGAGGGGGAGGAAGGGCCTTCTACCTAAAAAGACCTTATCAGTAAAAGAAAACCTCAAAATTGTTTAAATGATCGCCTCTGGCGCTTTATCTGGGGGGCTCTGGGGTAAAAATGATGAATATGCAGGTTAAGAGCGGTAGGTAAATAGCAAAAAAAAAAGTCATTGAATTTTCGTGATAAAACGGGGCCTTTCCGGGCTTTTGCCATAAATCCTCCTCTGAAGTTTATTTTACAGTATTACCAAAACCAGGCTAGAATGCTATCTTTGTTACTGTTTCATTTGATGGTTCAGCTATTTCTGCATTTCCTGAAGCCCCATGGATGGCTTCTCTGCACCACCCAACTTCTTTCTCCAATATCTTCCTTGTTTCGCATGCGATTTTTGTTCTACTTCCTGTGTTGTACAAGTAGCAAGACCCCCTACAACTTTCGAATTTACTTTATGCCCCTATCTTGCGTAGGTTAGGAGATACAAATTGGATGACCTTGCATACGACCTCCAAGGTCATTTTGGATGGCATCATCGGATTCGCCATAGGTGGCTTCCTTTACGAGTATGCTATTATCAGCAACTAATATCCAAGTCCTACGCACGTACCACAGCTTCCCACATAAGTAGTGATCAACCAACTACTTGGGCAAGTAGTACTTGAATTGTAAGCAATGACTTGAGCAATGGTCGTAACACTGCTATCAAACTTGAGCATTACTTGGTCAAGTAACATTCCTAAGTAGTGCTTGTGGTTTATCGTGTAACCACACCTGGAAACGGTGGCTGTGAGCCTCCGTAGTTCAGCTGCCAGCACGCCCCAACAAAATGCAACCACACGCGTTTGTTAATTTTTTCCCGGAGCTCACACCCAGAAGGGTCACCTGCTAATGAATGCCGAACGAATTGACTTTTTGATGGCCTCCGTAGAACAAAAGATGTTCGACAGGATTTTAAATATTACTTCGCCTGCGTTACCTGATTCATTGACATATGCTGATTTTATTAAAGCTATACTTGACGATGTAGAACCGTTACCCTCAGTGGTTTCCGAGAGAGTTTAATTTTTCAGAAGAACACAGAAACCAGATGAAAGTATAAGCGAATATGTTTCGGCCTTAAAAGATTCTCACAAAGTATTGTGATTTCAATAAAATAAAAGAAATCAACAGTGTAATGATCAGGGACCGCCTGGTGGGGGGCGTGCGATCTGAAAGAATCCAAAGAGACATGCTTAAAACTACATTAGATTTAAAACAAACAACTTCGTTAGCATTGTCACTCGAATCGGCAGAATTATACCAAGCTGAGATTCACTCCTTAAATAAGTCAGTAAATTACGTGGCTCAACAAACTAAAAAGGCCCAATTTAAACATAAATCTTCCAAGGATTTAATATGCTTCTGTTGCGTAAAAAACGGACACGTAAAATCACGCTGCAAGTACAGAGATTACACCTGTGGCCGCTGCCACATGGCCGGACATTTAAAGGCAGTCTGTCGGAAAAAATAGTAGCAGTTCCATACCATTTAAAGCTACTGAACACTCTAAAAATAAAAAAAATGAGTGGTGATTATGGGTCGACTCCATAAAATACATCCTTGGCACACACATTTTAAAAAACGCAATATTTCTGCCCACTCTTGGGGGCCGTCATCAGGCACATATACACAGAGTAAAACGAGGGAGGTTTAAACCCTAACAAAGACTAGCGGCCGTTTGTGACTAGCGACTAAAATGGCCGCTAGTCTTTGTTAGGGCTTAAACCTCCCTCGTTTTACTCTGTGTATATGTGCCTGATGACGGCCCCCAAGAGTGGGCAGAAATATTGCGTTTTTTAAAATGTGTGTGCCAAGGATGTATTTTATGGAATCGACCTATAATCACCACTCATTTTTTTTAAACAACAAAGCATCCTACTCCTCACCCTGTCAACTCTAAAAATAGCAAGAGTTCAAGTTTTAAGGCTAATCCTAAAAGTAAGCAAAAATAGAGTTACCGTAAAAAAGTTCATACTGTAGTCTGTGAATCTAAAAGTGAATCCGAAACTGAAGCTAGTAATTCGGAAGTGGGGTCAGGTAGTGAGTATGAGTTGGAGGATGATTACTACATAAATAACAACACTGTTGGCATAAGTGAGGCTGCGGACCAAATTTCAACAATTCCCCTAGCAACAAATAAAATTATCATTGTTGTAAATTCCATGAAATTCCACAAATGGGTTTTACCAGTACGCTTAAATGGAATTGAGCTTCCCATGGAACTCGATTCCGGAGCTGATGCTTCAATCATCATTATTGAATGGCATAGGAAGTATTTTTCAAGTTGTCCATTGAAATTAAGTCCATATTCCATTCATTCCTACACCGAAGGAATAGAAAAGACGATATACACAGTCAGCCTTTCAGTCAAAATTAAGGGACAAGTAGAAAACTTAGAGGCCTTAGTTTCTACCAAATACAAACCAGCTTTACTGGGCAAAGATTGGCTCTCAATCTTCAGGGTTGACTATAATCCCTTTTATGATTTTTACAAACAAAAGTCTAACATGTCAAGAGTGTTAAGGCCAAAATTTCACCTGTTGACACTAACTAAATAGTTAAGGATTTTCCCGAACTGTTCAGTCCTGGCATGGGAAAATTTAAAGGGTATAAGGCTAAAATCCAACTTAAACAGGATGTAAACCTGTTTATTGTCATGTCATGTTTATTGTCTTTGGCGCTCAAGGAAAAGGTTAACCAGGAAATTAGACAGCGGGTTAGCCTAAACATTCTGGAACCTGTGGAAACCTCTGAATGGTCGACCCCGATAGTGATAGTCCATAAAGCTAATGGCGACATTAGAATTATCAGGGATTACAAGACAACAGTAAATCCACAATTGGAGGTGGACCATTATCCGGCTCTCACGGCTGCAGAACTGTTCAGCGAATTAGCTGGGGGTGACACTTTCAGCTTAATCGATCTTAAGGATGCCTTCCTGCAAATAGAACTTGATCCTGAGTCGCAAGCGGCGCTAACGATTAACACACTATTGGGTCTGGTTGCGTGTACCTCTAGGTCTTGCATCTAATGCTGGAATTTTCCAGAGGGTCATGACTAAACTCACCAGCAAGATTCCAAAAAGTCTTTCCTTTTACGACGACATCCTCGTTAAGTGGGAAAGGGTCTAAGCATGACGATTCGTTAGATCAACTCTTAACCGCTTTACAGGATGCAGGGGCAAGATTAAGTATCGATAAGTGTAAACTGTTGTGCCCAGAACTCAAATATCTGGGCCACATGATTAATGCAGAGGGATTGCACACACTTCCTGAGGTTATCGAAGCTGTCACTAAGGCTCCGAACCCTAGTTGTATTCAAGAGCTACTAAGCCTCCTAGGGTTTGTGAATCATTACTCTAAATATTTACCCAAACTTGCTCACCTTATGGCTCCAGTTACCCGGTTGTTAAGCCCTAAAGTTAAATGGGTCTGGGGGCCAGATTGTGACAAGGCAGTTAACTCAGTTAAACAGCTTTTCCTTAAATCAAACGTTTTGATCCATTATGATCCAAAATTAAAACTGAAACTAGTCTGTGACGGCTCGCCCTACAGAATTGGTGCTTGCCTAATGCATGTCATCCCAAATGAAGAATCGCGACCAATAGCGTTCGCTTCCCGTAAGCTAACTAAAGTCGAAGCTGGGTACAGTCATTTCGATCGAAAAGCACTCAGTGTGGCGTGGGGAGTGAAACGTTTTCATGAATATGTCTATGGTTAAAAGTTCACACTGCAGTCTGATCAAAAGGCTTTAGTGTGGATTTATGGTCCTAAGAAAGGAATGCCGCAGATGGCAGCAGCTCGAGTTCAACTATGGGCAGTAATGCTCAATGCTTACTCTTATGATTTTGAACACATTCCTGGAAAACAAAATCTAACAGCTGATGCTCTGTCTAGGCTGCTACTCCCTAACACTGAGGAGTTTGAGGAAGCAGAAGCCCAATATAATGTTTTGGCCGTAGAAACAATATCAAATTTGCCTGTTTAAAACGAAACATTAGGCTTAATTGGATACTCCCAGGGGTGCTTGGGACCTGCAGGTTGAGTGTTCTTGAATTCTGGACAATTATGGCATGATTTAACTTTCTTTTCGATATCCGCGTTAATAGACGGCCACCACACCTTAGCTCTAGCCAAGCCTTTAAGTTTCACGATGCCCAGGTGTGAGGTGTGTAGATCGTTTAATATTTGTTTATGCAAGGCAGTAGGGACGGCGACTCTATACCCCCAAAACAACGTATCAGACTCGATGGAGATTTCGTTGCGACGTGTGAAAAACGGAGTCATGTTCGGATTATCGCAGACAGCAGGCCACCCAT
>JAHWFP010084811.1:0-21479 GCA_023313725.1 Lithobius niger
TTTGTTTTCATTTTCAGTTGTATATCCCAGGAATGTTGCTCCGCAGTGGAGGTTGGCTGCCAAATGACGTAATGATGCAATGGAGGAATTTTACAAATTTGGACCTTTCAACTCTTAGGAGGACTGGTTTAGTCAATTTGCGTGTGAGTTCGGATTTAATACGTACAGTCTTATCGCATATTTTGTCACAAGTCACAGCAGTACATCGGAGTCCAAGTAATAAAGGAGGCCAGTAAACATGGATTTGAATGGATTTGAGCCAATTACCTACGCATCAAGTGAGCCGCAAGTCAAGCCAATCCATTCCTACCTACATACCGATGATAAGTAATTCAATTCAAGATCAATTCTAATTTAATTTCATGTGTCAGAGTCAATTCCAACCAAGTCAATGCCATGCTTCAATGCAACTCAAAAAATTGGCACATTTTGGATTTGCTACTATTTCAAATCATTTCCCATCAATTAATTTCCATTTCTCGTTCTGACAAATCAACTCCAATCCACTGACTTGCTGTTGATACAGTCTTAGTTCCAGTCAATTCCCGGTTGATTAAGGAAAAATTTGTCGACCAATTCCATTCAATTCCACCCAATTCAGTCTAAGTCTTCCATAATTTGCTAGACTTTCAGGCTGCGTGTAGCTAAAGAAAAACAAAAGGGGGGGGGGGGGAGAAAAAATAGAGCAGTGACACGACGTAGTATTATTGTATATAACTCTATACTGGAGCCTTAATGGGTTAGCTGCAAGGGGCACTGCAGAGAGAAACAGAAGGTCGTCATACTGAAGCCGATGCTGTTAAGAGTGGATTTCTTAGACCTAAAACGCGCGATTTTTGTTGTTGGAGAAAACAACCTTATTTTAAGCCTAAGAAATCCGCTCTTCCGTTGTTTTTCCCTCTATTTTTATGTAGTGCACCTTGTAGTTATGCCCTCCAAAACCCTTACTGGTGCCAATATGGCGGCAAATGTCACTGCTCTATTGACTCTGAAACTGCATGCAATATTTGTGTTGGTGCACAGTCCTGATCACTATTGAAAATTAGCCGAAATAGTGCGCATGAATCCACACTTCTACACTATAGGGTTCGGGGTTTTCTCTACCCTCTTCTTAAGAGCACAAAGTCACAATCGAAACAGCAACGTGATAAACATGATTGTCTATTATGTGAAGACAAACCAAGCAGTGCTACATAAAAATACAAACAACGTTTCGAAAATTGTCAATTTTCGTCATCAGGTTAGCAATAAAATTAAAGCATGGCAAAAGCCACTAAGTCATCCTACGTTAAAAGCATAAAACAGTTATTTAAACGGATAAAAACAACCAATTTCTCCCCTCAAAAGAGGCAGAAATGTCGGCGAAAAAGTACGACCCACCTGCTCCGTTGGGAAACCAAGTCGCAAGGCAAGGTGTATGCAAATCAAATTCTGATTGTCTATGTCGTTAAGATACGCTAAAATGACGTGTTTCAGGAGCTAGGATCACCCTAGAAACCCGTCATTTTATTCCACCACCCCTCTGTAAATAACCACACTGTAACAGTTAATAAATAGGTAAAGGAATACATGCAAGTCGTCCAAAGATTAGGGTTAAAAAATAATTGTAAACAACCCTCCCCCCCCCCCCCCCTCGGTCTCCCTCCTATCAAACTCTTATCTACTAGCTGTACCCCCGGCGTAACATACGCCGGTCTAGCCGGTTCCCGCATACTTGAGCGAAATACTGTAGTGGTTAGTGGGTAGTATGGAATGAAAAGGCTGCCGACTGCTCCCTGCTTCCTCCTCCGAACTCCCCTGCGGTCTACCCAGTTGTATGGCCTGAGTTTGCTCCGGCCGCCCGCCCCCCGACCCCTTTCTCGTCCCGCACCGCCTCCCCTGTCCCCGACCCAGATTCCCCTATTGAGTGGTCTGAATATCCCCATCCCTGATCCCCCTCCATTTTAAAGCCTGCTGATTTGTTTTTTACGGAAGTAAATTTTTTTTTCAATGGAGGACGCTCAATTGCTCGTTTCTCCGTTCTGATATCAAGCGCAATAAACGCAACAACGGTCGTGCATGCAGTGATTGGGTTCAACTCTTCAAGTCTGCTGTAAGATGCTTTAAATATTATTAAAGAATATTTCGATTGTTACTGATTGTTACAGGCCACACCCGTTTGTTTGACATTGTCGGTCGGTCGCTCGCCCTCTTTCATTATAGTGCATAATGATGAATTTGCTTGCCCAACCTAAGCGTATTATATATATATATAGATTCGAAATTCGACTCCCAAGTAAGTTTCCGAATACGCTTGAGAAGAGGGTGGATAAAATCTCGGAACTGCGGGAGTTTGGATTCATTAGCACTATTTCGGCTAATCTACATCTGAAATAAGAAAAAAACTTACGACGTGCGTGTGTGCGTTTACATCTACTCCTCTTGAACTACGGCACCTACAAAGATGGGAGTACAACCAAAAATGAAAGATAATTAAGTTGCGCTTTCATTTAGGCCTATTTTTGTCGCTGTAACTTGATTTTATGACCCTGAAATACGCGTAAAAAACTTTAAAAATAACGTCAAAGTTTTCTTGACCCTCATGTCGTTTGTTCATGACGTCATAGTTTGTTCATGCAACGTTTATTAGGCCTATATGCCTGAACAAACGTTTCCTGATAAAACTATGACATCATGACCAGGCGTGCTGAGGGATGTGATGGAGGAACTGTCAGCAATTAGTTTGCGTCGAAATAATCCGTACATCGATTTTGTGATGCTCTTGGAATCAAAGAAATTACATGAAGCATGGATCGACGCCAATGGAGTGAGCAAAGCGAACGATACGACCAGTTTTCCTTAAAACGTACATTCTAGGTCTATTCTACCTGGGCACTATAGGGCACTCCTGAACGCAGAACAAATAATTAAAGCTTTCACGGTTGGCAGTTTTTAAATTATTCAAGGTAAAGGTTAACGAAGGTATAAATCACACGGTAAGGGTTAACGAAGGTATAAATCACAAGGTAAGGATTAACGAAGGTATAAATCACTAGGAAAGGGTTAACGAAGGTATAAATCACTAGGTATAAGGGTTAACGAAGGTATAAATCACTAGGTATGAGGGTTAACGAAGGTATAAATCACTAGGAAAGGGTTAACGAAGGTATAAATCACTAGGTATAAGGGTTAACGAAGGTATAAATCACTAGGAAAGGATTAACGAAGGTATAAATCACTAGGTAAGGGTTAACGAAGGCATAAATCACAAGGTAAGGATTAACGAAGAAAACACTGAATTAAAGACTGCCAATCTGAGAATGTCAATCTGAGAATAAATGAAAAGACAATTTCAATGAGTGGGACTATAACCCAAGACATTGATTTGATTTGATGCTATTGGCTACCCCTTTTGAATCCGGGTCCCCCTCCCTCTGTCACCTATGACACCTCCTGATCTCCTGATGAAGATGACGATGAGGGGGGAACGAGAGGGACAGTTTAGCTAGAGAAATCCAAGCGATCTTTAACATGCTACATTTGACATGAGCACGGACACCACAGGGCCCCTTCTCATCCCGCCCGAAAATACCAGGGAGTCAGTCTACCTGACCCCCATTCTACATGTAGGCCGGGCCTTCTAACACTGTGCTAAAAGAGCGCACCCGGTCTACGGGCTCCAAAGGAGCTTAGACCCTGTTCAACCTCTCTCTGTGGGCTTTGCCGGTTTTCTAACTTTGATTGTGTCGGCTAGCGACAACAAGCCTCAAAATAAATAAATACTCTCTAGGTCGTTTCCCGGTTTCGATCACGTTGTCAAAGCGTGTCGTCACTGAACGCGCTCAGCAGATGAAAGCATATATAGCTCGAGGGTAGGCAACAATAATTAAAAAGGTAGTAAATTGTCATCAAAGTCATTAACCACTAGAGACGACAGGCGAGTCTATTCCAGGCCCGAGGGTAGAGCAGGGTACAAGATGTTAGAGAGTTTAGTGTGGACGACTCCATTACATAAAGTTAAGTGATAGATTACCTCACTGACCTTCCGATTGTTACCATCATTAAACGATCGTTTATCGTTAGCTGACCCTTAACCAAGAATGTAGCCAAAGGCTTATTTTCGCAGCGACTTTATTTCGTTTATGAAGCAGCTGCCTCCCTACGACGTTTTTATAGATTTTTTCTCTCTCTCTCCACCACAAGCATCACCAGCTACATTATTACTACTATTTATTTTATTATTGATACCGTAAGTGAGCAGACGCATAAAACTTTTTTACACGGACCGTCCAGATCCCAAGAAAATGGCAATTTTCAGTTTTTCATATTTTCCAAATTATGTGCTTCGCTCGCGCTGTCACGCTCGCTGCGGCTAATTACATAACACCAGAAACCCGCACGCAAAAATTTGTCCGGGCAACCGAAACCTAGCCGTCCAAAAACGTGATCCGAAAGACGCTTCGGATCTGGAGGGTCCGTGTAAAATAAGTTATTTGCGGCCAGGACTACTGCATCAGACAGAGCAATGCCGATTGAGAAAAAGCTCGCTAATGCCACAAAAACAGGTGGCAAGTAGCTCTTCTGTAATCCTGATACCAGATGCTACCGACGGGTGCGCGATGGAGCGGCTGTAGCAGTGAACAAGAATAAAACTTAAAGCTATAAAAAAAAAAAAGAACTATGGCATCACGTCAAAGACAGAATCGTAGGTGGTAGTGGTTTTTTTTTTCAAGTCAAGATAGTCAGCTTATCTCCAGAGGCGATCATGACTTCTCATCGCTTCGTGAGGCGAGACGCTGACTTTCTTAACTGTTAAAGGTCCATCACAACGATTTCAGTTCCTGCATTTTCGGGTCACCTACAAATCGGCTGAACACGAAAGGAGTAGTGGGAACACGATAATACTTTATGGACTAGGCAATTAATTGAGCTATGAAAATTACCATTACTCGGCCGACCAATAAAATGCATTAGTTCATGTTCTCTACTCACAGGGCAGAAAGCTACATGATTTCTGCCCAGTGCTCCACAGGACAGTCCTTTTGCTGCTCCATTTATAGGATTTCTGCCCGGTGCTCGACATCTAATTTCGATCCCCACCCCGATAGGATATCATAGGAATAGGAATAGATAGGATAGGAATTTGAGATAGGAATTTCATATTTTAACTCGTTTCATTCATGCACCAAACCTTCTCAGTAAATTTGAACTAACTCCGATCAAAATTGTGAACGTTATTGTGTCCTAAACAGAAAAACACCGCACGACATACACACACTCACAAATAAACATCCAGACAAAAGGACAAACAGACACAAAAATCCAAATTCAATAATAATTTCATTACTACATTACCACAACGCTTCGATGGTAGCCATTTTTAGCTAAGGACGTCCAGTAATTTTTGCAGAAAGGTGGAGCTAGTATAATTCGGACTCAAGGCTGATTGAGGCAGCTCTGTTGGGTTTGTATAGCTCAAGAGTCTGCCAGATGCTACCACTTAAAGTCTTGCAGCCTTATGCCATACATCTGAAGCAAACTACTGGCATATAGATGAACCGGCGGAATTCTGAACTTTACTAGACTTTTATATAGGAGGAAGAAATACAGTAAGTGAACAAAAAACCTAGAGATGCGAGCCGGGAAACCTGCGTTTATCGCAGGGGACCAAGATCACGTCCAGTGTAGGACAGAATAGATCCCACAGACGCTGAATAAGCGTGGTGGTATGTCCCGCTGCCCTGCCTAGCACAGACAGGCATTGACTTTACCAAGGTTCGAGTTATCGACAATATCGTGTCATCGACCAGACCAGATCGACCTTCACACAACTAGGCTGATTGGTTTTCTAAACAGTTTGTAACATTATAAAACAGTTTTATAACTGTTTGACAAAATACTGCCACCTCATACAGTTTTGCCTGCCCCTGGTTTATCAACTTTCAATTTTATTTCATTCTCTTTTCTGACTATACTGCAAATTTGTGGGCAAACGTGATGGATTGCTCTTCTCCAATCTTTTGTTTGAACAGAGGGCCTGTCCGCAATCGACACGACTTATAGTACTAGTGCGTTTCTTTTCCTGGAACTGGTTTAGCAAAACGCGAGTATGGCGTGCAATTAACGTCAAATCGTGTGTACATAAACGGCATTGTGGAAATGTGGAATGCCTAATATTGACTTTGACTGTACACCATATTCGTGTTTCGCTAAATCGCTCGATGTAAAAGAAACGTACCATACTTGTCACGAAAGTGAATTTACTTCAGGTCAAATTTGTTGATTCCAGTTGAAAGGGGTTTCAACCAAACGTCTGTTTTTCCTCACCAAAGCTACTTAGTACCAAATAGGGCTAATACAATAGATCTAACACATTTGTTTTTAGAAATACAATAGACCTACCAATGTCGGAACTGACTCTGCAGTCCTTTTCCAAAGAACAACAGAGAATGATGTGAAAATACAAAGCAATCACTTAAAGGTACATCCGCCTACCTTATAACAGCCACGCGCAGATCGCCAACCGCGCATGTTGCCATCGCACCGTTTCGCGTGACTGCGTAGTAATACAAGTCCAACTAAGCTAGTAAACGAAACAGGATGAATGCAAAAATTGTGTCATCGCAAACCGGAATGATTTTCGTATTTAAACATTTTTCTGGTTAGTATCTTACAATTTTTCTTCGGCGATGTATTGGCATAAATAATTTTAATTTTTACCGCAATAGTCTTTTAGATTTTTGATCTCATGCTAATTATTAGCAAACGATTAAAAATTAGTACGTAGACACACAGATGAAACGTCATGGTTATTGTAAGTGCACACAGGATCATATAAACCCAGGATGCCATTAAATTAGTTCCCAGCATTCAACAGAAAATTTCCTAGACGCTACATTTTAAAGCGGTTTTTTAGCAAGGGATTGACTAACGGTAAGTACATAGAACGTGGGGGCTGTCCTTGATGTAGAGGATCGAAAAAAATGGCGCTAGGAGGAATGTACCTTTAAAATTAAACAGAAACTACCGCACAATGCATGAACAAAGCGACCATAACCCAACCGTGAAACATCCTGAATAATCGTATCTCTTTCCAACCAATCAGTAAACGGGCAATGTAACCATAATACAACAACGTTATTTAGGGCACTACTTAGTAAATAATATACGAGCCCTACAACTTAGCGTATCGCCCAAACAATGGGTAAGCCAATGACGCTAATTTGGCCATCTTATTGGACTACATTAGCCACGTCATACGCGCGTCACACCACAGCGCCAACGAGCATCGTATTAAGTGCTACACGGATGACAACCGCACTTTTCTAGAAAACGGGTGCCAAATTCATGCTTTTTCCATGTTTCACTCAATAACTTTGTACACGATACTGAAAAATGTATTTATCTAGACAAACGCTAGCGTGTCGCACCAAGTTAGACAACAAACATCACATCAATTTAATTGTCGAGGACGTAAACCATTGTAGCACGACGCGTCAGTGTCTTAATATCCTGAAGCATAGTTGAGCACATTTCAGGTACTTGGAGAAAAATAATAATGCGGAACAAAAGCTTAAATTGTGTTCAAATCGACAGCAATGACCCACCTTACAAAAATTAGCTCGCGTAGGAATGTCAGCTAAGCGGCTTTCAATGCAAAATCTGACCCTCAGTAACGTTGCAAATGTGTTACTAACTAGCTAGCTAGCTACTAGTATAGCTTTTCCCCGTGTTAAATCCCATAGGGTGATTATTCACCGATACCAAGATAAAGGGAAGGCTCCCAGCTATAAAACTAGAGAAATGGCTCCGTTACGATACGAACTGCGATGTTCTAGTTTTCATTTAACCTTCGAACTATTAATCGGTGCGATTAACTTGGCGAATGTTTTGGTGTGTTGATATCAATCCTTTGAAGGGCCGAACCATTAGGAACTTGGTATTCACTTTTACCAGTTTTGGTTTTTTGATATGATTTCTTTAACTTATCTTTACTATAAGCACACTTCGTCGTCCTTTTCCTGCTTTAAAGTGTCCGCGGCCTATCGTGAGTTCGCCCCACAGAACGACACAAATAATCAATTGTATGTTTTTGGTAGCAGAGTGCCTTGTTGATATCCAAGATGGTTACAAAAACAATAACGGCCGTCGACTAAAGCCGCCCCTTCCTTTTAAATCCTTTCCAATATGGTAACAATGAATGAGACATATGACTTATATTTATTGTTTCTTCCGAATTAAGACTACTTTGACCAGGAGTGGTTAACGCTCGCTAAAACCCTTTGACCGTTGACCTTTGACTACTTTATCGTGAAATTTCGTGTTTGGCGTTTTGGCAGGAATTGCAGTCAAGGCAAGTAATCAACTGACTACACGGGCCAACAGCACTCGAACGAAATGGGACCCTAACACTAAAATAGAACAGAACTAAACCATGCGCAATGGCTGTTTGCCGTGACGTCACCATGAGTTAGCCAATGACGAACGAGAAGAACGGCTGTTTGGCCGTCTGATTGGACTAGCCCAGTCACGTGATATGCATGTCACAGCATGGCGTGTGGTATAGTCAGTTCGTACCTGACCTAGCACTATCAGTCTAACCAGGAGGCCAGGGTACGCACGGCACTGGGAAAAAAAAATTCAAGGATATTCAAGAACTCTCAATATACCATATTAACGGACCTTTACACGCAAAAAGTAAACATGTCCTGCGGATCCCATAAAGAATGTAGGGGGGAACACCGCATAATTTTCTGTAACTACAGTACTTATCAAACCTTTTCACGGTCGCCAAACAAAAAAAAAGTTACTGGCGACTGTTTAGCTTAATGTTGTATATGTTGCGGCTTGTAGACGTCATTGCAAATATGTTAACACTGGCAGTTGCACCCGGCTTCACCCGGGATTTTGTTTCGCCCGTGGTTGTTTCCCAGTTTTCAGTCGGTGTGACATAAACGTTACACGCTACAAGCAATTTTGCTTCTTGGACAGGCACTTTTGATTCAATTTTGCACACGGGCATTTGCCGTTCAGGCGTTCCTCCCCTACTCCCAGTTTATCGCTTTGGTTGAGAGATCCGTACGGTGTGAAAAATAACTGTCCTTCGTTGCATGACGTCATTTAAGACATCCCTCTGCGATGACCGCGAAAACAAGGTCAAGATTTAAAGAAAGTAAGTAGCATATTCAAGATCTGTCAAGGATAAAAACAAAAATTTACACGAAATTCCATGCTTGCAAACTTCAACGCCTTACAAACTTTGATTAACCATTCAAGAACATTCAATGTTTTTAAAGCCCTGTTCGAATCCTGCATAAAGAGTAGGCACGAGAAGGCACGACGAAGCGTATAACGGGAAGAGAGACCCAGTCTGCGAATTGTTGTACTGCAAAAATGCATTCTAAGGTCAGCTGAGATTGAAGCGGCGTTACAGTGATTTGCGAGGAAATCAGCTTCATTCTCAGGTGGCCTTGATACATCCACTTTATATTGAATTATAAAAAAGGGATATACGGCCCAGCGCCATTTTTCTCGATCTTCCACATTAAGTACGGCCCCAAAGGTCTATTTACTTACCCGTTAGTCTTTCCCTTGCTAAAAATCCGTTTTGAAATGTGGCGTCTCGCAGATTTTCACGCCTACAATGACCTTGAAGTTTTATCTGTGTGTGCGCAGTACTTATTTTAATCGTTTGCTAATAATTACAATGAGATCAAAAATCTAAAAGGCTAATGCAGTACAAATTAAAATTAATTATTCCAATAGATCGCCGAAGCAATATTATAAGAAACTAGTCTAGAAAATTATAAATTGTGATTTTAAAATACAAGGATCATTCCGGTTTTTGACGACACAATCAATGCGTTCATGCTGGCTGGACTATTAGGCGCAATGCCAACTGAGACAGTAGCTACGTTTTTCGCTGCGAGGAACGAAGCTACTGTTTCAGTTGACCTTAGCTATGGTAAATACGCGGATGTGATCGTCGCGTGGCTGTTATAAGGCAGGCGGAAGGTTATAAGGCAGGCCGGATGTTTCTTTAAGAGGCTATCATTTCAAATTAAAAGAGTCCGCAAATAGGTTGGCGTCTGCATCTAAAATCTGGTTCGATTCTCCTTTCGAATTGTTATTTTCACTCTATTGGCTACGATCTGGATAATCACGTGACCAGCCAGAGTGTGTAATTCTTCTCTCTCACGGAATTTCATACTTCCGGTCTAACTAATCCGATGTTTATTCACCAATTCATAGAGATCTAAAGGTAAGATTTAGATAGGCCGCAGCACTTTTTAAAATGAAATTATACCGATCCAAGAAGCTACCTCTATTAGGCCTAATAATTTGTAAACTTAGTTTCGAGTATGGCCCAAAAGTATTTTCTAATGCAAAATAAACTGAACGGATGAGGGTTGTAAACAAAACTACACTCGCAGGAAGTCACGAATCCCGATTATCGCATTCAAGGTCATCCAACATGTACAATTTAAACTATTCATAACAACGACATAAATTAAGAGCATACACCTTAAGTTGTTAAAAACTACGAAAGTAAGCCGACTCAGGAAGCAGAATAGAAATTGCCCCAAAGACAAAGCCGGTCTATAAAACAGTGGGCGCAGTGCAACGAAGATGAGGGGCAGCGGAATTAGAGTAAGTTGAGTTGCGTTGGCTCTTTTCAAATAGACATTCTTTTAGGGCATGCCACAGCGTAGAACAGTGGCACCCGGAGGGAGGGGGGGGGGGGAAACCACTCTCCACCCCCCCCCCTTTATAGGTTTCTAATATTCCACGACTATTTATTACACATTACATACATAAGGGAAAGGTCTTAAAATGACCTCACGCAATTTGCAGACACACGAAAAGCTTATACAAACACAAAAATCCCCTCCCCTCACACAAAAACATCATAAGCTTAATAATACATAAATGGGGGTGCCAAAAATTCCTAGATCCGCCCCAAGCGTACAATTTTTTTTTTGTTGAGTCCTAGTGCACACTGCGAATGTTGTGGGGTTCCCTGGGATCCCCAAACAACGTGAACAAACACAGCTGAGTGCTGGGCTGCCAGCCAAGAGAACGCCGGATCAAATCCAATGACAGACTCACGACTTAAAAAAAATTGTTAAAAAGTCGTCAGTTGACGCGAGAAAGGTGGACACCAGCTTTACCGCACCACTGCTGCCCCTTGAATGGCTTCCCTGCATTTCAATAATTTTTTTTTGAGCTGAGGACACAAACACAACCTAATTCAAAACGTAAATGTAAAGTTTACATTCAAGAACTAAATTCAAAACATAAACTCAAAACAATTCAAAACATAAATGTAAAGTTTACGCAGAACGTGAATATAGGATTAAAAAAAAAACCTCTATGTTTTAGCAGGCGCAGCATTCTTTCATTTACAGTGCAAATTGTTTTGGTGTCAAATGAAATTCCTGACAACACTGTTAGAAAGCAATTAGCATCATCCACTAAACTTTTAAGAAGAGTGTGTAGAAAAAATACTAAATTTTTTCTTCTTTTTTTTTACATGATCTTTTTTCTCACTTACTAGTATTTACCAGATATTTACCGGCTACCAGTGGCCCTGTCCAAAACTAGTTTCTACCGGGAAATTGCCAATCCAACTTTGCTGCGATTTTCCCAGACATTTTCGCTATTTTATTTATTTTATTTACTGTTTTTCTAATCACACCCTTCAGCCCCTCCCCAAGATCATACCCCTCTCCATGTAAAAAAAAAAATGTTCGACTACGTATAATTAAAGTGTTTACTTTCAGTCGTAATCTGTCAATTTAAAAACGGGTGTAAATAACTCGTAACCGGTTCATTAAACCGAATCCGGAGGGGATTCTACTTAATTTCTCTTTAGGTAACGTGCTGCTTGACACACTTTCAAACCGAGATATGGTCCAGATACACGGTAATGTTGTATAGATATCAGTGGTGCGCAATGGCATGAATGAAGAAATCTTTCAATCGTCAACATCTCAACGGATTTTTGACCAGTTTTTCTTTCATCTGGACACGTGACTGATAAACAGCTTCCTTTACCGACTTTATCTGCTACACAATGCAGAGAATGGGATATTAATTGACGCGTTATAAATACTCATACAATAACAAGAAGAGAGGCTAAATAAACTTGACAAATAAATGAATTAGTCAACACAGAGCCACCATATGTTTGCTGCACATTAGAATTTAATGTCAGAGGAACTCAGCCTGCCATCTTTGGATTCAAAGGCTGTAGCCGCTCGGCAGTAAGGATAGTGTCTTCCCGCTGACTGGACAAATAAATATTAAAAAAAATTGAAATAAAACCAAAAACTGATAAAGAAGCGCATAAGTTGAGAATGGTACGGCCTCTCAAAGGAGTGATATGAAATTAAAATATTAGAAAAATTACCACTCAAGCTATTGTTTACGTGGCACTTTCTAACCTTCTGCAGTGTCATTGCGTTGAGTCTAATACACAATTTCAAAAAAAAAAGAAGTGATATCACATAAAAAACCAAAACCGGTAAAAGGGACCGCCTTGTTACGAATGGTTCGGCCCTTCAAAGGAGTGACATCAACACACCAAAACATTCGCCAAGTTAATCACCCGAATAATAATTTGGACGTTAAATGAAAATTGAACATTGCTACCGAAAGTAGCGATGTTGCAGTTTTCATTTAACCTTCGAACTATTAGTCGGTGCGATTAACTTGGCGAATGTTTTGGTGTGTTGATATCACTCCTTTGAAGGGCCGAAACATTCGGAACTTGGCGGTCCCATTTACCAGGTTTGGTTTTGGATATGATACAAAGCACTGTCTGTATACATCAGATTTTCGAATCGAAGAAGGACTTTGAGCCTTAGGCCAAACTCAAAACGACATATTTCATACAATATTTATAATTTTCGACGCATAAACTGCCGGCTTGTCCACCTGTAATGATACACTACATCTCTGAGAATGGGGAGCATAAAATACATACCAACTATTACTAAAATACTCACAAAATTTATGAAAAATAAAAACAGCGTGGGACCAGCCCAACTACCAACTGCAAGTGATTCGCCATGTTGGAAATGACGTCACCACACAAAGTCGTCCACGTCTTTGTGTGGTGACGTCATTTCCAACATGGCGGGTCACCCATTTTCTGTATATGTTAATAATAGTTGGCCTTGTGTATTTTACGCTCAACATTCTCATAGATGTTGTCTAATTATAACATAATTGTGAGTATGGCATGGTCAGAAGGCTCAAATTTTTCCTCAGATTTTCGAATGTAATTTTTATTAGTTCCACGCACTAACAAAGCTATGAAGCCTCGCTCGTACGGTTAGAGTGGCGGTTGAATTTCGGCAATGGTCTTCAATGATTTTCAATCATTAATTGAAAGACGATAGTGTGCCATTTTATGCGTCATGTGTATTAGTCGTACATTAATTTTTGAATAATTTCCGTGAATAAACATTAATGTCTGATAATGGTGTCTGATTAATTTTGGTATTTAAGAGTCAAAAACCCGAAATCACTTCCCCTATTTCAATGATTTACGAAATTCACTCCAGAAATCTACATAATTATCGTATAAATCAAGAACGGTATTTTTAAGGATTACTGATTACTGTTTGGGCACTAAAAGGGCCTTTGAAGCCATACAATCACACCTATTCTATTGCTACCTTAACCTAACCTTACGCTAAACATTCTAAGACAACACTAGTGACAGTGAAGCACTGCACTGAAGCACCACATTGAGTCACCACACCGCATGTCAGACAAGCATCGTTCAGCCCGCCGCCTGAAAAAAACTCGATCGCCACTCACAGCTGGGAGCAGCCTCCAATGTGTATAAACAATTCAAAGGGTTGCCACGCGAAGCAGACGTACTGACCCACATCACATATCGCACCACTCAACACCAGGTACACCACGCCACCACTATACACAAAGGGACTTTATAGAGAGTTAAATGTTAAAGGTACATTCCTCCCAGTGCCATTTTTCTCCATCCTTTTTACATCAAGTACGGCCCCAAAGGTCTATTTACGTACCGTTAGTCTTCCCCTTGCTAAAAATCCTTTTTAAAATGTGGCGTCTACGAGATTTTCTGTTGAATATTGGGGAACTATATTTACTGTATCCTGCACGTATATGATCCTTTGCGCGCCTACAATAACCTTGAAGTTTCATCTGTGTGTGCGCATCTACTAATTTTAATCGTTTGCTAATAATTACTTTGAGATCAAAAATCTAAAAGACTAATCGGTAAAAATTAAAATTAATTATGCCAATTGATCGCCAAAGAAAATTATAATATACTAGCCTAAAAAATTATAAATTCTGATGTTAAAATACGAAAATCATTCCGGTTTGTGACGACACAATCTTTAACTTGATGCTGTTTCGTGTACTATTCCCAAAGCCAACCGAAATAGGAGCTACGTTCCTCGCTGCAAGGAACGCAGCTACTATCTCAGTTGACTTTGGCGATGGTAATATCCGCGGAGGCGATCTGCGCTTGGCTGTTATAAGGCAGGCGGAATGTGCCTTTAACAACCACTTTAAACTTGCGTTTCACAACGCTCATCATTGCTGCGTCGCTGTTGTTGTTTGTTCTGTAGGGAACACGAACCCAAACTTGGTTAGCTGCCTCACGACCATTACAGGGACAATTTAACTGGAGAAATCCATGCGGAAACCATGGATTGTTACGTTGCAAAGTGGACCGCAACAATAAGACCTCTGTAAAAAAAAAAAAACAATAACGAGGCATTGTCGGCTATTTACTTTCTACCTCTCCCAGAAAAAAAAAAATGACAAAGCCAGACGAAAAGGTTTTCAACGAAACTTAATTTGATGCCGCAGTGGCCCCCCCCCCCCCCATGCAGACCTGACCACACCAATTTTTAAAACGATGCATCCAGCACCATCAGTGCATAGAACGGACTTCAGCAAGGAAGTAAAATTATTATCCAGCAAAACGTGATTTGAGTCGCGCCATGTGCTCATTGAGTGATCGAAGCGAACGAAAATCAGTGCTTGTTAACCAGTGTGTCCAAAAATTTGATTGAAGAAACTTACTTTGGTGAAACATGAACATCCACAAGAGCGACCAAACCGTACCTGCGTTGCAAACAGCGCATCCAGCACCAGCCGTGCTTAGCACGTGCTTCATTTAGTAGGACGTAAAATGCATGTCGAGAGTTACAAAATGGATCGAATAAATGTTTCAAAAGTTATCGTGGATACAGACTGATAGACAAACACCAGAACTGAGTGAGAAGCTCAATTTCGCAACGCACGACACTTTAAACACCAACAATCAATTTGTACTTTCAAGCTAAGACCGCTAAAAATTAATTAAGTGGTTCTCGGGAGTGAACGCAATGGGTTTTTGTTAACGCATGAAACGTTTTTCATTGTCTAAAAAAAATTTCCGATAGCGCGTCAATACTTTCACCAAACATTTCCTGGAGCCGATGACCACATCACTCTCTGCTCTATTCACATGATCGCCTCGAAACGCATCTAAGGGGCGTTCAGCGACATGTCACATCAAAAACTTAATCTAAAGAATGACTTTTTAGATCAAATAGGCAACTGTTGCACGCTGATCCTGACATTAAAACATAGACATTGTACTCCACAACAAAATATAAACTATTGATTTCGTTCTATTGATTTCGTTCTGTGAAAAAAAAAAAACAAAGAGAAGCCATCGGCCGCATCTGAAAAATCACGAATAAAACGTCAAATAAAAACACTGCCCATCACTCGCGTCATTTTTTTTCAGCACCACTCCCGAGTGGCCTAACAAGAAAGCGTAAGGCCGCCCGCGCACTGAGCGACTTGGCCGCGCGGCCAGGTCGCTTGCAGCCAATGAGAATGCTTACCGTTTATGTAAAACCACGCACTAATCATTTTCATTGGCTGCAGCAACCTGGCCGCGCGACCAAGTTGTTCAGTGCGCGGTCGGCCTAACTGAGAACGAAATTCTCAATTTTTTAGGTCGCTCCCAGATAGTAGCAGCCGTTTAACTTGCTCAAGGCATGTTGGAAATTGTTATTTTAAAAAAATAATAATATTTCATTGCATGATTCAGGATATCACCATCAAATAAATTTCTATATTGCTGTTATGAATTATGATTTGTTTCTTGCTGTGGTGTTAGTATAACTCTAAATACGTTAACTAACAACAATAAACGAAGAATCACAATGAAGCAAACATTGCGTACTGCTGCGTATGACAATGACATCAGCAATTATGACAAAAAAAATTCATGTATAGCACGATGCTAATTTCGTTTATTTACCTAACTAACGAGCAGGGTCGGATTAAGCCTTGTAGAGGCCTGGTGCTTAAGATTTATTGTAGCCCTATCCCCATTCCCCCTCCAGTCCCGCAAATAAAGTTTTCTTTTTTGAACAATATTTTTTTTTTGTAAAAACAGTAAAATTAATTTTTTTTTAATTTAAAATAGTCCCTTATTTTTATTTTCCCGTGACCATGAGGTACCCTTGAGGTCCTTTTCGGTCAGGCGACCACCACCCCCCTTAAACCGGCCCTGCTAACAAATTTACATTTTTTTTTAACATGTATACTGCATCGTGCTCAAGTTCTGGTCATGTTCCCATAGTTCATCTTTTCGACAATAAAATTTATAAAATTATCAATACGTACGGCTGAAACAGGTTCCCGTGCACTGTTCAGGTCCCATGCATCCGTACTTACAATCCAAACAACCTCCTACATTCGTGTCCCAAAAAAAAAAAACGTTTACTTAAAAAAAAAGTTGATGTAGAGATTTTTTGTTTGCGTATCAACAATTTTAAAAAGTGTCTACAAGGCGTCGGTATGAATGGCGCAAGAAATTACTCAAGTCAAAGCAAAATAAAAAATATATATAAAAAATGTGATGAATCATTCTACGGCTCTTCTCCATTCAAAAGGAGCAAGTCTTTGTTGTGGGAAAACCTTTTATGCAAATAAATTCCTTGAGCGGCGCATTAACCTTCGCAAGAAACACCATCGACTTGCCGGGATCATTTCTGGGCCCACTTCTTGTTATTTATTAACCCCTTACAGAGGGAGCATTTACGTTACACATCGCACGCTGAAAGCGAGTTGCTAGTCTGTCGTTATTTATTAGCAGTGAGTTGCCAGTTTCTCCAAATGAAATGCCACAAAACGTCAACAGGGATACAGCTAATATCTGGACTGTTTTTCCCCACGCGTGAAGTGTAGAAAAACAGTTTTTCCCCCTCACGGGCGTAAGTCAATTCCGGAATTGGAATTAACCGACTCAGTATTCTGTTGTGGACTTGATGGAATTGATTCAACATTTGGCAATTCCATATGTAATGAATTTATGAAATGGAATTTATCAATCTTCACTTCTGTTTTACTTGATTTGAACTTGACTTTGGTAGTTGCCGAAATTACAAAATGATTTGGTTGGAATTGACTTGACGGTCAACAATTCAGTCCATGTTCCTCTCAGGTTGACTCGACTTCGCAAGTCATTTATTGGAATAACATTTCCTAGACTTGACGTCATTTTAATTTGATTTGAAATGCCTGGTTCGACCTGATTTGATTCAACCTGAATTGAAGGTGTAATTATACCCATTTCTAGCGAATTCAACAAAAATATAAATCAACTCTACCCAATTTCAGCCCCAAATTCTTCAATATCATATTTTTGGCAACTTCCTGAATTCGGCACGAAAATGCGCTGCATTAGGGAGGAAGTGGGTGGAATTAGTCAAAATATTTCATGAATCAGTCCGGAATTAACATGAATTGAGATTGGCTCAACCGGAAGTCAACGAATTGAAATCGATTTGTCAGAATGAGAAATGAAAAATAACTTACTGGAATGGACTTGAAATAGAAAAATAATGCGGCAGTGAATGGAATTGCATTGAAACATGACAATGACTTGATTGGAATTGAATCTGACTTATGAATTTGATTTGAAATTGATTTGATGGCAATGCCCTAAGCGAATTTTGAGTAGAAATGAACTTAACTTTCTGTTCGTTTGATGTATAGGTGATCGACTCATGCGTTGGAACGAAGTTACGTCAATCACTGATATGGGATAACAGTAGTGGTTTGTTAGCATTCCACTAGGTGGCGCCAATTGCAATCACGCCTGTATTTGTGTAAGACGATTGGGATGATTTGTCTTATATATTAATTTGGCCTCTACGTGTAAAAGCTTGACTGGAATCCTTAAACAAGTTTTCTTTTCGATCGATTGTTTTCTCATCGGGAATTGTTTGTCTGGTTGACACGACTACATTTAAATTGGCTGTAGTCGTTATTCGTTGGGTTCCTCTGAATACCATGAACAGGTACGAATTCAAAGCGACTTCAGACATTGTATCGTTACTCATTGGGTTCCTCTGAATACCATGAACAACTACGAATTCAAAGCCACTTCAGACATTGTATCGTTATTCGCTGTGTTGGGACACTTTTAAGAGTGTTTGGGACTGCAGAAATCTACATAAATGTGACAGGGAGATATATTACTATTTCAGTACATCGCACTTAGATGGCACCCGGGGTTCTTGTTATTTTTCTGATCAATCCAGGCCTTAGGGGAAATTTACTTTGAGTAGTGATCTATTTTTTTAATAATTATTTGACTATGAAGAAAACTACATCTTATTAGACGGTTGTTGAGGACTAAATTTTGGATATCGTTTTCGTTGTGGGGAAATATAGCATCTGATCGGTACCAGCATTTGATAGAATGTTTAACTACTCTACCTATCAAAGGCTAACACCGATCAGGGTTCCGACCAAAAAACCGAAATAATTGCCCTGACTTCTCCAGGTTTCTAGAGTAGCTGGTGTCAATTTCCACTCTATTTATCGTAATTTTTAGAAAGGACATTTTTCCACACATTTTTCTAAGTTCCAAATGTAGTTTAAATTCCCTGAGATTTCCCGATTTTTGTGTGAAAATTCTGCAAATTTCCCGAGTTTTCCCTAAGTTTCAAATGTAGTTTTAAATTCCTTGAGTTTTCTAGGTTTTTTTTGTGTGTAAAATCTGCGAATCCTTGAATCTTTCCTGAGTTTCAAATGTAGTTTAAATTCCCTGAGTTTCTAGGTTTTATGTGAAAAAATCTGTGAATTCCCCGAGTTTTCCCTGAGTTCCAAATATAGTTTAAATTCCCTGAATTTTCCAGGTTTTGTGAAAATCTGCGAATTCCCCGAGTTTTCCCTGAGTTTCAAATGTAGTTTAAATTCCCTGAGTTTCCAGGTTTTTTGTGAAAAAAATCTGCGAATTCCCTGAACTTTCCCTGAGTTTCAAATGTAGTTCAAATTCCCTGAAATTTCCAGGTTTTGTAAAAAATCTGCGAATTCCCCGAGTTTTCCCTGAGTTTCAAATGTAGTTTAAATTCCCCGAGTTACCAGGTTTTTTGTGAAAAAAATCTGCGAATTCCCTGAACTTTCCCTGAGTTTCAAATGTACTTTAAATTCCCTGAGTTTCCAGGTTCTCCAGGTTGATGGGATTAACCCTAGTATTATACGTGCTGCCTCGATAACAAGGTTATCATAAGTAGTTGCCACAAGTAGCCTACCGTATTAAATGATGAAATACCGTCTGAATTCCTATATGCTTATCAGAATTGCATTATTCCAACACAAACAAACCCGCCGCTCAATACAAGATGGCGGAGCCGTAAATACTGGCGCTTGGGCCCATAACCTTAACAAGGCGTCGACGAGACAGTTAATATCCGCCAGCTTTATGTCCGGGATTAGCGTTACTTCACAGACCACTTTAGTATTCAAAGTCAATAGAGATGTGATATATAATTATAGTAGCCTTCAACTTTTATTAGGTTGTAAAATTTAACGGCGGGATAATCATGGCCTGAAAGAGATGCAGGTAACGAAAAATGGTTGGAAAATTTGGTTTGGGATACTTTAAAATCCTATCTGATTCTATCTTTGTACTTTCTTCTGTTTGTTGAGCTTAAGATGATTGAGTCATCGGAAGTGGATAATAACTGACTTCGTCAAAACGGGGCCAATTTCGTTTTCGGACGTATGGAATTAAGTTGTTTTTTTTTTAAAGCGATAATTGGTTTTCTGTTGAAGTTCGATGTTTTTACGGCGTTATAATTAGGTCAGTTTCAGGCCCATTCTTGCTGCAAGTAAAACACGAAAATGTATAAATAACACAGGAAATACTATACTAACGCACTATACGGAAAAAGATCGAATCTTAATGTACTACATGGTCTAAAATTACAAGGTTTATCCATAGGGTTATAAGCAAGGTTATACCAGCGTCAGTAACGTTAACTCGTATCCACAAATACAGAATTGGATGCTATGTGAGCAAGGACGTTTGAGGAGTAGGGTCAGTCAACTACATGCTACACGACAGAGTCTTTCAGAAATTTGCAGGTCCGGTCGAAAGTTTACATCGGTATGGACGGGTGAGATTACCCACGATTCCACAAATTTATTTTTTTAAATATAAACACAACAAAGATAAGCAGATCTCCATGAACAGACGCTACACTTTGTAACAGACGATGCTTATTATTGCAAAAACCCAGTGAGTTAGCGGTAAGTTGGAACAACATTAATGTTTAATTGTAAGATATCTGATCGCTCATCGTTAACTAAACATTAGAATACCCAAAGAAGCAAACATTCTGTATTAAAGACTGACCTTGTGACGACACAAGATACACTAATCTGAGAAATAAAGAAAATACTATTGCCCCGGCTGGGACACGAACCCAGAACTTCGTGCTGACTATAGCCCGGGCGCTCTAACCACAGCACTACTGGGGCGGATACTGGCTTCAGGCTTCAGCCGAGCTAAGCAGATGTTCATTCTTTCTCAGTGGTGACCTAAAGATCACAAACATACAGAAGGAGTGACGTATTGCACTATTTGCTAAATCAAAGAGAAGAGGAATTTGTTTAAAAGCGTACCAGATTTCAATAATAAATCAAGCAACATTGCATCTTGGCCACCAGACCAAAAAAATTCTAGTGTGGAGGCCAAGAAGCAATGTTGCTTTCCCTCCTTGTGTACGCTTGTGTCCTCTTGGTCACCACCGAGAAAGACTGAACAGCTACTTAGCTCGGCTGGAGCCTGTATTCAGCGTTCGCCCCCGTAGTGCAGTGGTTAGACTGCCGGGTCGAGTCAGCGGGAATTCCTGGGTTCGAGTCCCAGTCGGGGCTGTTACTTTTCTTTCTTTCTCAGATTTGTGTATCGTGTAACCTCAGAAGGCCGTTCTTTAATGGAGACTACTTGCTTCGTTTACCCTATACCTTGTGATTTATTCTTTATTTATCAGAATATACATTATTAAAACTGGTAAGCTGTAGGAGCTTTTTTGGTACAGTGTTACTTACTCTTTTAAGCTCACTGCAGTTACAGTTTTATTTAACCAAAACTTATTACCATCCTACATTTTTACATTTTTCAAACCTGACAACCCGGGGTT
>JAHWFP010084812.1:0-32397 GCA_023313725.1 Lithobius niger
GCCCTTCAAGATTCTCTTCCTGCAGTGCCTCGCCACACCAAACTCTCGAAGCTAGATGTTCTCGTCCTTGCAGCTTCCTACATTGCCCATCTCAGCCAAGCCCTTGATCCAAACCCAGATTCAACTCAAAATCATCGGCTTGCCTATTTACACCCAGTCAGGGTAAGTATTGGTGGGGTCACCCGTCAAACATGGGCCTTTACATTGTTTACCTGTCCACGAGAACTGTTCAAGAAATATTAATTATGTGGTAAGAAAGCATAAATTCATGCAAAATATGTTGTATTGGGAAGAGGGTAATTTGGGGCTTAACCGGTAGTATTTCAAGGACTTTGGCACAACATTATCCGGACAGTTTCATTGTCTGGACCTTGATCATCACTGGAACCGATTTAATCAAGACGTTGCTAGACTTATTACGTTACACACTTGTTGCACACCTTCTCAACATTGTCGAACATTGTCAATCGTCATTGAAAGATCAAGTGTTATAACCATCCACGCGCTGACTTATGATGGTTGCCTCCTAATTTGGAATTCTACGCAATTCTTTGATCCGCTATTCTGTAAAGTAGTCCCACTGTTTTTGGATTTGTTTCGGTTCAGCTATTAGAAATGAGACATGTTTCCTTCGCCTGACGAGGGACCTAGTGGAGTCCGAAAATTCACATTAAATAGTGGCAAGGCTTCCATGTCAGCCTGGAATTTTCAACTTGATAGAAATTAACCATGTGAGTTCGTCTCGAAAACTTCTTCAAATTATGACAACCATCGACAAACATTCCGCAAATCGGGCGAGCCATTAAACACCTAGAAACTGAACCGCACCTGGCTGGATCCAAGGTGAGTCGAGTTTTGGAATTCAGAGTAATTCAGAGGATTTCTCCATCATGCTGCGTTCATCTGAAGAAAGTTCGCAGCAACAATAAATTTTACTGCTTAAATTTGTTTTGTTAGCATCACCATCCATTGCCTTCGAAATATCAGCACGTCCCTATTTAGGGTACCGCCTTACCGAAAAAATGTGACTTATCTATTAAGCTGAATTTGTACGGTGCACAACTGCACATCTCTTTCTATGGAGCACACCTCTTGAAATACGGAGAAAAAACTGACTTACCGTCGCCGAAGAATATTAAAAAACGCACACCTCAAAATACATATGCAAACTTATTTCCGTTGCTTTTTGGACGTAAATGTCAGACTACCTGAACGGGAATAGAACTCTCGACTTTTGATACCAAAGCCCGAAGTCCTGCCACTAAACCACACTGACACGTCCCAAAAAGGAAACAGCCGTAGGCAACAGAGCTTAGCGGTGGGGCTTCGGCCTATGGTCTCAAAGGTCGAGGGTTCGATTACCGTCCAGGCAAGCTACCATTTAAGTCCAAAAGGAAACGGAAATAGGTTTGCATCCGTATTTATTCACCAATTTCGAACCTATTTGGCTTTTCATCCTGTTTATGCAGATCGTCCTCTAATTAAACTATTACCACAAAGCCTACCACTATTTGGGAGGCCTTAACGGCTGGGTGCCAAATGAAAGTCTGCATCATCTAGTCTTATCTAGCACTATCTAGTTCCTCTAGCGAGCACGCAAAGGAATGCACAAACAACTATCTTTTAACACAACAAATTATTGAGTATACAAAGTTGTACGTCCTCGTGCACCTGTGAGCAAGCTGTAATACTTAACGATAGCCACTAACGATGCCACTAGCTGGCGCCACAGTGCAATATAAAGAAAATACCGTGGTGCCATCTATAGTTTGTTCCACATTATGTTTGCAGGAACAAGAAACATATAAAAATCCCACTCGTAGACTCTAACTTTCATTGTGTAGAGTCTACAAGTGTAAAATGAACGTGTTTTTGCACTCGTAGTACCAGGGAACATGGCATCATACAGTCAGTTTCCTGCAAACATAATGTGGAACAAATTATAGTGGCAGTAATATCGTTAGCTTCCAGGTGAACGAGGACGAACCAATTTTTTTCTCAATAATTGAGCAGGCACGTGGCTTGTTTGTAATGTTAAAAGGTGTTGCTTTGTGCATTCCTTTGCTTGCTTCAAGTAAGCGCTACCGACAACTCGATGATGTTAGATGCTGCAGACATTCATCTGGTGGCAACCAGTCTCTTAAGTTCGTATTAGACCGTCTTTACTGTAAGAGTTGACCTCAACCTCCACGCTAAAGACGAAATTTTGACGCTTTATAACATCTCTGCCGTCTGTGAATATTTTTCGATTAAATTTGGTATCTAAGCTTTGTCAGACTTGGTCAACAAGCATACCGTACCAAAATTCATTAAAATCCGCCAAAGCCAATCAGAGATCTGGACGTAAGCTGAAACCATGACATTCATTTTTGGCTTGTTCTTGGCACGACACGTTTCTACTACGCTGTCTATAGATCAACCTATTTGTCGTATACAGCTGTTTCTTAGCTCATTTTACAGGTATTGCTCTGTAGATGTGACCTTTCCATAAGGCCTTTTCTAATTGGACAAGTGATTTATAGGTTAAGGAGCTCTAAAGGACCAGATTTATTGTTTTACATTGTTATTATGCAACAATGCCAATCAACAAACGCCAGCTGCAAAGACGTAGACTTAAGCTTTAAAGGGTTTATTTCGTTTATATATCAGAATTAGACAACAAAAATGAACTTTTCCGATGTTTAAGGTAAGGTTTAACGAACATATGCTACAAGGCAACACCATACCACAGCGTATCTTTCCAGAAAACCGTTACTGATAAAGATACAAAACATTAAAACAAGCTAATCTAAACTGCAAAGTATACCAAAGTAGCACGAATTAGAAAACAAAAACGAACTTGTTTGATGGTTATGGAAAGGTTTAACTGATCCGAAGTCAAAACAGCAAAGAAACACAAATAAACATTCCTGCAAGGTTTCAGGTACTGCAGTGTTGCTGTACTGTTTAGTGCATGTGTAACCTTACTGCTGTATCCAACCATTATACACATAAATACAATAATATTAAAGCCAGAGCGCAAATTTCAAAACTGTCCTTGCCCAAACACGGCAAGAATAACGTAAGTAAGGCTACACACTCGACTACTTTCTTGTTTAGATTTGTCAGTGTTCTTCAGTTACGTCATATACTTTCCGTTCATCACCCTTGTCGTGATACATATATCTGCTTTCAAGATTTTCTAGCACTTATCTAGGCATGGAATTTCATTATTACTTTCCAAGACATTTCCAGGTTTTTAAGTACTCGCACAAACCCTGAATTACCTGTAGAGCTGTGTTAAGCACACTAAGACGATTAGTTTTTTTTTAACATTTTCTAGCGATGTCATTTATCCAAGTAGAATGCTGATATATCGTGTGCAAAAGTAAATATGGAAAAAAAAAATTGAATGCAGCAGTAAGATTTCACGTGGACTAAACATTACAGCAACACTGCAGTACATGAAACCTTATAGGAAAGTTTATTTGTGTTCCTTTTCTGTTTTGACTTCGGATCAGGTAAACCTTACCTTGAGGATCAAACGAGTTCGTTTTTGTTTTCTAATATCAAAGTGTCGGTAAGGGTTTCCGGGGCTTGTGACTCTTAAATATACGAAATATTCAGACATCAAACTTCAGGGAAGTTAACCAAAAATTAATGTGAAAAACGAAACTGAAAACTAACATGCAAAACGACGCCTAAAGGCACGTGTATCACCAGGAGTGGCATAAAAGAGGGACCATAGGGCCTGACGCTAGACTGTCATGTTAATATGCCATGTTACATCTCTCATTCTGCGTCGCAACCCGACGTGGCCAGTTGTAGAATGAGCGATTGTAATTATTTTTACGGATAACCTAAATTTTAAAATTACGTTGTGAAAATTACGTTGTGTAAATACACGTTGAAAATATTTTTCTTGCTGTGAATAGTCAGAGCAAACCCCTTCTGGCGAACGAGCTTGAAAAGAACAAGATGTTTCGTTACTTCAAACCAAAGTGGACTGGGTTGTCTCACCTCCTGGTTCAATGTCAGTTCACGCACCCGCTGGGAAGTTAGCTCCACGTAGCGTTGCTTTAGGAAAATAAGATTCCAGCGATGTTGTATCAACTGGCCTGAAGCCGGGAAACGAAACTAGTAGCTTCTCTCTCAGACGATCTTGTGACAAATGATGGAATACGAAGTGAGAGTTACAGTATGGTCACTCCCACGTCCGACGGGCGTATACGCATTCATAACCTCCTGGTGTCACGTGTTTCAGTAAGGCCGTTAACAATTAATTAAGTGAATCTCGGGAGCGGTACTAAAAAAATTTATACGAGTGGGCGAATTTTTTTTTACGTTTTATTCGTGATTTTTTTTAGATGCGGATGATGGATTTTTTTTTTTTTTACCAAACAACATTAAATCAGTAGCTTATATTTTGTTGTGGAGAACAATATCTATATTTAATGCCAAGATCAGTTGCACATTTGATAAAAGTCATTCTTTAGATCTAAGTTTTTTTGTTATGACATGCCTCTAAACGATCCTTAGATCCGTTTCTAGGCGATCATGCGAATGGAGCAAAGAGCTGATGTGGTCATCGGCTCCAGAAAATGTTTGGTGAGAGTGCGGATGCGATTGCGTGATCGGACTTTGTTTTTTTAGACAATGTCATAAAAAAAGGTTTCATGCTCTAAGAAAAAACCCATGCGTGCGCTCCTGAGAACCACTTGATTAATTTTTAAAGGCCTAAAAGGCTGAAATCACCAATATGTCAAACACGAGTTTTCACAGGATGTTATATTAGCTGTACCTTCCTAAAGCACCGAACAGAACGCACCACTGTTACAGACAGTTTGGCTCCAAAGTTGACGTCGCGCGTGCGCGCGTGCGCGTGCGTCAGCCATTCAGTACCTCCCTAAACTACAACACAGCTCAACAAGCTCAGCAAGTATTCGATACGTCATACCTTCACCGCGACCAGACGTAGTTAATGGATTTGACCAGGATTGGCTAATAGATATGGCCAGGTTAGAGCAATGCCAAATTGCGAACCATCTCAGGAAGGTGGTTTGCTGGGGTGGAGGTTTGAGCATGCGCGAGGTAACAGTTTGACGAAACAGATTCATCGCTGACGATATTGACGTCAATCAAGCCCCATCAACACGGATATTAGCAGGGAATGAGCCAAACTGTCACCAACAGTGGTGCGTTTGGTTCGCTCTGTTTGGTCGTTTAGGAAGGTACCGTAGTATTTTGATTATATTGAAAACGGTTAAAGGTTCAATTTAGATTACTCACCCATCCTTAACAAATTTATTGGTTGTGGTAGTGAATCTAAACACTCCAATAAAGACAAACCACAGCTGACTATTGCCACTAGTTTTGTAATCCGGTACAATTTGAGTTACTAAAGGTCGGTAGCTTTGGGCCTTGGGATGCATTCGGCAATCGGGCCGTTTATCCCCGAGGGGCAAATCGGGTGACCAGGGTTTAAAAAAAAAAGAGGAGATCCGCAGATTTTTCGAGGGCGAAACTAAGGACAAAACTCTCAAGGGTCCCTCAAGAATTTTGAACTGGAGGTAAATCGCAAAAGAAAAAAAGTTCCTTCTTAATGTTTTCCGGGTCAGAACTGAGGATGGGGGGAGGGGGCACGACTGAGACAGAGTGCAGGAGTCCCGACAGTGAGTTACGCCCCTGCTTATTCCTACTCCCTCTCTTCCTGTTTTTATTGTTACCAAAATCACTACGTTACAAAGCAGTCCTCAAAACTCTGAATGTCATTTACATTTTACCTGGTTTGAAAATGTGAACTTTACCTTTTCTTGTTTTTCACATCGTAAGTTTTGCGTTTGCCAGAAATAATAAATAAAAGCTGTAAAAGATGCACAAACAAACAAAAACCCGTCGTAGCATTTGGGGACTGCAGTGAAAACCAGTGAGCGATCGTCTAGACGAAAAGATGTCACGTGTTATCATCGTGAATTTTTTTCGCCTATTTGGCCGCACATTGGTCGTCACTGCAGTCCGCAAATGCTACGAAGTTATAGTTCTAGCTCTCTTATACGAAAATATAGTTCTTTTCACCTATTCATCTTGGATAATATTTACTTTTCGTTTATTTTCTTATGCTTGTTTTTGACCTACATTCTCACGAGTTAGATTTAAAATTAACTACTCAAAACACGTTTTCTCCATTTGCAAAAAAAAAGCATTAGAGCTCGTTTCCCCATGTACTCACAGCTTTGAAGGTGCACAAATAAAAAAAAATACAGTTCACTTAATCGAAACAAACTATAATTTGAACTCCAGTGCCAGGGAACAAAAATTGTTTTTACTCACTAGTAATGTCTGAAAGCGAACGCAATTTGTGTTTGAAATGTGTGTGTTTGTGGATTCTTTTCGTTTGAGTGATTATGTGTTCATTTTACGTGTATATTTAATTTTCCAATTATGTAAGTGTTTTGTTGTTTACGCGTTTGTTTTGTATTTGTGAGTTTAAGTTTCAGTTCTTATGTAAGTACATGTTTGTATTTTGTGTGTGTACTTTTAATGTGAGAAATATCCAACCGTTTTGTTTGTTTGATGTATGCGTGTGCATGGGGGTTGGTATGTCACAATTCTTGTTCCTATAATTGAAGTTCAAATTATAGTTGGTGTCATTCTAATGAAATCAAATCCATTTTTCATTTGTGTATACCTTCACAGCTGTGAGTTCCATGGGGACAAGAGCTCTAATGCTTTTTGTCTTACTGGCAAAGCTGTTTTTGTTCAGTTAATTTCATTTAACGTTTCAAGTCTTAGTCGGGGAGAATGACATGGACTTTTCACAACTTTCTGATTATTATCGTCATCTACAAAATTTTTCAAGTAGACTTTATGACTTTTATTAGCGCAATCTTGGCAACTGTATGTTTTCTAACAAAGAGAAAATGAAACTGCAGTGAGATACGACGGGTTCTTGTTTCTGTTCAACCAGGGAAAGGCCGCCAAGGTTAATCCTATTAGCCAAATTAATCACACTGAATCATACTTCGCACATTAAACGAAAATTTGAAGATTGCTACCACTAGTAGCAATCTTCTAGTTTTCATTTAACTTTCGAACTATTGGTAGGTGTGATTAACTTGACAAATAGGGTTAACCTTGGCGGCCTTTCCCTGGTTAAATGATATCACTACTTTCAAAGGCCGACCCTGTTTGGATACTTGGCGGCTTCTCTCATACCATTTCTGGCTTTGGGTGGATTTATTCTACACGACAGCAGCTTGATGTAATAACAATAAAATCTTTACAGCTCATAGCAATAAGGTTCTTCCCCCCATGGTACTCAACATTCTTAGATTAACTTAGGTTTAGCTTCCTGTTCTTACTTTTAAAGCTTTACTTCCAAAAAAAATTATTTCACTTAAGAAGTTTAATGATTTGTTGTATTATAAAAGATATTTGGATGGAAGGACATTACTAATTTTTCTTTTGTTTCATTATTTTTCTCTTTAGAAATGGCCAATGCGGTCGCGTCTGTACGCCAGTATGGATGCCCCTACACCAACGCCACCTTCCAACTACGTAAACGATAGTTCAGATGGTATAACACCCTGGGATTTGGAAGACCTCATCTGCTACGACACTGCTCTGCCTTTGGATTCATGCTTTAAGTTTTAGTTAAATTAATGACGCCGAAATACCTTCCAAATGAACGAAAGGTGTACAGTTTGGAATTAAAGACAATCCAAATGCTTTGGTTGGAAGAACGACTGGATTTGTTACAGAGTTATGGTTGGTATAGGTTGGGAGTTATGGCTGGTATAGGTTGGGAACTTACTAAAGTGTGACATGCGTTAGCGCAGATGCTCCACAAAAATGCCGTAACAGAACACGCCAAAAAACAATGGCAGAGTAGGTTTGGTAGATGCTGCCATCTCAAAACCAAGCGGCGAAGTTTCAAACTGACTGACGAGGTTACCAAAGTCTGCCAACTGATGGTGCCACTTAGCAAACCTGTCGCCCCGCTATTTGCACCTCCCCATTTTGCATAGCATTGTGGACGGTAAAGCAGATACGGCCGTTACTCAAGGAGGCTCTGATTGGTGCCTGTGCAGTATCAAAGCCTCCTAAAGTAAAGGCCGCATCGGTTTTACCTTCCTCAGCGCTCTTCAAAAATCAGCACTACTGGCTACGAGTCAGGTTTGCAAGAGTGTGCCATCTGTTGCCAGACAGTGTCTCAAAATCCTCGTCAGTTAGGAATTTCCCCACTTGGTGTCAAGATGGCGCCACTAACCAAAGTTTTCCTGTGCTTTTATTTCAGTTGAAGGTTTTGGCGTTTTAGATACAGCTTGTACTTTGGGAGGCTTTGGCAGCACCGCAACTGCATCCCAAGTGACTGTATCATTCTTAGCACACCAAATACGTATTAAATTGCCTTCGAAATTAAGGTGGTTAATGGTACCCACCCACTATTTCCTTTTCCATCATTATGGTAAAGAACAGGCATAGTGCCACAACTATTCGGGATGGATTCTGACTGGGTGAGTTAAATGGTACAAGGCACCCAGGCCTGACAGACCCTAAAATTCACGATGAAAAACAGAAATAATTAAAATAGGTGAACCTTGACCCCAAAATTTGTATCTGTTGAGGGTGGGACCCTACATTTTTGCCTTTTTACCTCCCCCCTCCCACTCCTTTGAAAATGCCTATTGCAGCACTGGCAAAATGTAAAGAAGGATGAAGGTGGTCTTTGCATATGTAGAGACAAGGAGATTTAATGAAGATGTAAAATGTAAAGGACGTGGTCTTTACACTCATCTGCTTCTGCACTGTTTTATCATAATTACGGTTAACTTATTTTAAGGGTATTAGTGAAGGCAGTAGCCTTTACTGTAAGGTTTGACCTCGGTTTCCCATGTTAAAGCTCAAATTTTGATGCTTATTTCTCCGTCGTCTTTCAACATTTCCCATGAGCTTTGTGGGATTTGACCAACACATGTGCCAACTTTTATTATTTTCCGATTCAACACATCGGAGATCAGGACTTGAGCTGGAATCGTGATTTTCATGTTTGGCTTCTTGTTGTACTTTGACTTGTTGACACGACACATTTCTGCTACGCTCTGTACAGATCAAACTATTTGTCCTAAAAAGCTGGTTCTTACCTCATTTTATAGGTATTGCTCTGTAGATGTGCCCTTCCCATAATTAGGCATCTTCTAATTGGTCAAGTGGTTCAGGGGTTATGGAGCTGTAAACGACCAGCTTGATTGTTTCACAGTGTTTTAAACATTGTTATTATGCAACAATGCCAATCAGCAAACGCCAGCGTAGACTGAAGATTAAAGGGTTTGTTTCTGTATTGGTTTGTGCAAACCATAATTGATAAAGATATAAAACATTAAAACAAACCAATAAACTGCGTGATACGCCAAAGTAGCACGAATTAGAAAACAAAAACCAGCTCGTTTAATGCGTAAAGTAAGGTTTAACTGATCCGAAGTCAAAACAGCAAAGGGACACAAATAAACTGTCCTGTAAGGTTCCAGATACTGCAGTGTTGCTGTACTGTTTAGTCCACATGAAACCTTACTGCTGTATCCAACCATTACACACTTAAATAGTGTTAAAGCCAGGGCACAAGTTTCAAAAATTTTCATGGCCAAACTAATGAAGATTAATCTAAGGCTACACGCTCGATACGAATACTTTTTTGGCTCAATGTTTTTCAATTTTCTTCAGTCACATCATCTACATTCCGTTCATCGCCCTACTGATGATACATATAGTAACATTTTAAAGATTTTAAAGCACTTTTCCAGACATTACATTTCATTATTACTTTCAAGGACAATTCCTGGTTTTCAAGGACTCTCACAAACCCAGAATTATCTGTCGAGCTGTCCTAAGCACATAAGACGATCAGTTTTTAACCTCTTACCTGCCATATTAATTTTATATCTGCAGTCTATCTCAACGAAAGTAGGTCTAACCTGACCGGGACTCGAACTAGCAACTTGAAGGAGCTCTCTAACTTCAGGCACACGCCTCCACCAACTCGGCCGCGCCTGTCTCTAGAGTCGGCTTGTTAAGGGAACCTGTTGTCGATTCTCCATTGTTGCCCATCTCGCGCATAGTTTGGACTTTTTAATACATAAACTTTGGTCTTGTCTATGACAAGTTGAACACGTCTGTGACAGGGAAATGGTTAAACAATTTCCAGGGATGTCCTTTAGCTAATAGAATGCATCAATCATTACCTGATCTACCATGTGCAAAAGATAAAATGGTAAAAACAATTGAATACAACAGTCACATTTCACGTGTACTAAACAGCACAGCAACACTGCAATATCTGCAACCCTACAGGAAAGTTTATTTGTGTCCCTCTGCTGTTGTAACTTCGGTTCAGTTAAACCTTACCTTAAGCATCAAACGAAATCGTTTTTGTTTTCTAATATACCAACGTCTAGAATTTATTCATGTAGGCACGACTTTTGGCTCACCCTGAATATACATATACATATACTCTTTATTAGTATTTACAGATAAACTTTCAATGTAAACAACAATAACGAACTCAACTTTGAAAATCCTAAATTGTTCACCCTAGACCAAAAACACATTTAGACACAACATAAATATAAATCCTAATATTAAGTTGTGATGATAGGTGTGGTCCGAGAAACTGTCATCTTCTGTTTTCAAAACAAACCTCTTCTTTTCTCGTCATATCAGAGATTAACTAATAACAGGGGTAGCATAAATATAAGAGACGTGTATATAATTCGCTCCTGCTAATAAACATTCCTGAAAAAAGAAATAGACAAGAGACAGAAAAGCAAATAAGTGGTTACTACAAAGTGTTAATTAAACCAAGTGAGCTGGATTAGAAGGTCAGAGAGACGCACAGGTCTCTTCACCTCGCATTACGAACGTCTCACAAGAGAGCTATCACCAGATACGGCGGGCTCAAAGACGCACAAATGTTATGCTCGGTTAGGTTTGTAAACAAAGTTCTTGGAGTTAGCACTGGCAGCACTAAGCTGCAGCACTGCAAACGTGTTCATGTACTAGTGGGACACTTGAGCAGGTTGACTACTAGAGCGGGTTCTCATCAGGCCTGTTTGTGGCTGAGTGACGGCATCAGTCGTGCTTCGAGTGTTCGAATTGCTTAGTCTTGGAGATACAGGAAGTGACACAGGAAATGGTGATACCTTTCTTCTATAGATGGTGACACAAAAAATCGAAATCAAGGGATTGGCTTAAAGGCAGAAACTCATCAGATCCCAACCGATCCTGAAGAAATGGTTACATTGAAGAGTCAGCTGATCGAAACTGATCAAGATGACAAGTCCAAACCTGCTTGTCATGTATAATAATGCTGAATTTCAAGAAATCCAGCTTATTAATTATGCACGCATAAATCCACGGGCGAACTCTGAAGCGATAATCATTTGCCCAGACAACTTCGCCTATTTTAAATGCATTATCAGCTTGTTTTAACAAACTGCAAACTTGACGTCGTTGGTTTTTTCAATTCGAGTACGCCTGTCAACTATCAGTAAATCAATGCGAGTTCTCATTTGTCTACCAAACATTAATTTGAATGGGGTTTCATATCACGAGTAATAAATAAGTAATACTGCAATGCAATGCCGTTTGGTGAACCATGCCTCGCATGTATCGATTTGCTTGAAATTTTTTACTTGTGATTCGATTTGCCCATTCGTTGCAGGAAAAAATGGTGCAATAACTAAGTAACGAATGTCACATTCTTGCATTATGACTTAAACTCGATGAACAAAAACTGTGGGCCGTTGTCTGAAACCAGTAATTTACAGTATTCCATAAATGTAAACAATTTTCTTAGTTTTTCCATAAATTTACAAGAAGTTGTCGTTTTCATATCATCGACAAATGGGTAGATAGAATAAGCATCAATTAACTATATAAACATTCTACCTTTAACCTGCCTTGCAAAATTGATATGGGCGCTGTCCCGCAATTCACCAAAATCTTTGTAAGCTGTAAATCGTGCAGCTTTATAATTTGACAAATCATGTACGTCTTAACAACACGCTGTAAATGGTCGTCTATTTAGACCTTTAGACCTTGCTAGAGTCTTGATACGAACAATTCCAAAGCGTCCTACTTGCAAGTCCATTTGACTATGCGCATGCAGTGCAGTAGAAATTATTACTGCTATCTCCCAAAATAAAACCTCATTATCAATTAAGATTTCATTCTTGCGCTGGATAAAAGGTGTAAGTTCATCACTGTCAATTTTATCTGACCATCCAGAGTGCGGGTAAGGAAAAACTTGTGACAAAATTTTATCACGATGTGTTAGTTTTTCTAACTGGCCACCTAAAACTGGCAGCGCCAAAATTTGTTGCATATTCATAACATAGCAAAGTACGCATACAAACAGGTATGCGTATTTTGCAAGGTGGTTGTTAAAACACCACAGTGTTCATGCCATCTGAAAAAAAAATGTTTTCCTACCAGTTATTCGGTCTATGGAATACGTTTTTAATGTTTTTATTTTAACCTTAAGGTATCACTCATAGTTTGTCAGGAGATGGGGGAGGAAATTTGACGTTTGTGGTAGAAATTCTTTAGTTCTCCCTTAACGCACACTAAACAATTTTGGTTCTCCACACTCTTTGGAAAACCTCTTTTTTCTAGTAGCCCTTCCGACCCCCACCCCCCCCCCCCAAAAAAAAATAATAATAAAAATAAAAATACTTGGCATGAACACATCCATATGGGCCCAAAACATGGCAGCATGACAATGCTGATACTTTTTTAGTCCTAAAAAAAATCGTAGACAGTCGCAGTCAAAACGCAGGATTAAAACTCAGTCCTATACCTATATAACAGTACATGAAAACACGAACTTTCATTCATTAAATGGTGGTTATCACAGGGATTAAAATAGAGTGGAAAGGAACAAGGACAGGAAGAATCGAGAGATGCTGATTGGTTGGGGCTCAGGAAGGAAAAATCTTCTTTCATAAAAGTAATGCAAAATTTATCCTTTTCTAATTTAGCCATTTTTATGTTTTATTTCTTTGTTGTATATTATTAGCAAGTGGATGCCCTGCTCATCAACCATACAGCTGAAGGTCGCCATGATAAAGCTGGTGTGCAGAAAAGCCTAACAATGAACGGTATGACGATGCTCTAATTTGCCTTGAGATGTCTTCCTTTTTACTACTAATGAAGCATATTTCATGGGACAAAGAATACTTGAAGTTACAGCCTATTGTTCCTACTTGCATTTCTTTCCTACTGGATTTTTTTATCTGCAGTAGTTTTAATTGCTTAAAAAAAACTGTAAATAATATAAATGGGGGAACAAACAGTTATTTAAAGGGATATACCTCCCAGCGCCATTTTTCTCGATCTTCCACATCAAGTACGGCCCCAAAGGCCTATTTCCCTACCGTTAGTCTTTCCCTAGCTAAAAATCCTTTTTTAAATGTGGCGTCTAGGAGATTTTCTGTTGAATATAATGGAACTTTATTTACGAACGACCCGTAAGTATATGATGCATTGCGCGCTTACAATAACCGTGATGTTTCATCTGTGTGTGTGCGTGTCCTAATTTGCTACCGTGACATCAAAAATCTAAAAGCGTAATGCCGTAAAAATTAAAATTAATTATTCCACTAGATCGCCAAAACAAAATTATAAGAAACTAGTCTAGAAAATTATAAATTGTGATGTTAAAAATACGAGAATCATTCCGGTTTGTGACGACACGATTAATGCACTCATGCTGGTTCGTCTATTAGGTACAATGCCAAATGAAACAGTAACTACGTTCTTCAACGCAGCTACTATCTCAGTTGACCTTAGTGTTCGTATATGCGCGGAAGGCGACCAGCGCGAACTGTTATAAGGCAGGCAGAATGTTATAAGGTAGGCCGGGTGTACGTTTAATGGATTATTACGTCAGGTTTCAATACAATGTAGATTAAATTGGTGCTCAACTTTCAAATATTTTGGTGCCTAGACATATAAATAATAAAATCAAACAGCTGTTTCGTAGTATTTAGATAATTGAGTAAAATATTTCTTACACTGGTTAATTTAAAACCTGTAAACCGTAAAAACTGTAAAGATATTTGAAACATTTTGTTTTGGTGGTTGCAGTGCCGTTGAGAACTGTAGCAAAGTTTCACGTGGACTTAACACTTCAACAAGTACATTTTGATAGCTAAAACCTTACAGCAAAGCTTTTTCGTGTTGTACTGCTGTTTCGATTTTGGTTCAGCTAAACTTTGCCTTAAACAGTAGACGAGTTATTTTTTTTTTAATTCATTTTACTTTTGCGTACCATATTATTCTTCCGGCAAAAATGGATGTGAGGTCTCATTGGCATGCAATTTGTTTCGACCACATTTTCAGATATGTAGCCACTCATTGGCTGTTGCTTAGATTAGTACAGATTGTTTTGTTTCCTTTCAATGCATGATGTTATTTTTTCTTTTAATTTATAAAAACTTAAAAATCTTTAAAACACAAGAATAGTTACTTTTATAGGTTTTTTTTTGTGTGCTCTGTTATTGACAGTTGTTGATTGATGACTTCAGGTAGCTAAGCTATTAGTTTTCTTTTTGCAGTTTTGTTTCTGGTTAATTTCTGACCAACATTCTGCAAGAATTCGTAAGAGTTTAAAAGTTGTCTACCTCGTATCTGCCTGCCTCATACAAAATAAAACATTTTGTAAACAATTAGAAAATAATATTTTTGACAAAAAAAAACTTGCGATCTTGGCTCACCTGAAAAATGGTCGAATTAACGTCCTTTCAACTACTCAGGTTACCTCAGGTTGGATCACTTGAACGGCAATCTCATAACAATGTTCATACAGCCATGAAAAAATACAACAATAATTTCATGCAAACATTATCATCAAGTTATACGCATTTGCAAACTTGCTGCTGAGTCATGGACTGCCACGTAAGATAATTGCAGTTCTACAACAAATTGCCGACTTAAATCTGCGATGTCTTATAGGTTGCAGCAATCCATAAAGGTCTTGAACCCATCATGCATAGGCTGTATTTTGTTGCTAATAGTTTTTAGACGTGCGTCATGAGGTTAGCAAAGTACACTGCTCTCAAAACTAGTACCCTTGCTAAGAGTGTCATGAGAGGGGGGGAGCACTCATTATGACTAGGATCTTCATAGGAAATCAATTTACCTATTATTGTCAAGAAGTTCCTTTTCGTTTTTACTTGAAGCAATTATGCTTTTTGCTTCGTCAAGGTAGCCATCTATTATGTACGCCGAGGTGATTTCCATATCCTTGTAGCTATCTATAGCACACTGGATTAGTAGTTACAGTTCGTACCATCCATGCTAATTGTCTCAGAATTTGCCTACGTTAATTGAAAGCTAATGAACTGGCATATTTCTAGAAGACTGTGGCTCGCATCCATAGTATAAGTAATTTTGAATGTTTATAGCTGACCAGTGTTGCAAGGAAAATATCAGTCTCTGATAAAACAGAAACCAATTACCCGCTTTAAACAGGTCTGCCTTGAACTCTTTATCTATGACGAATGAAATGAACATGCAGATTTGCATCCGTTCAGACGGACTCTAATTTTAGGATTTCCTTACACTTTCACCATGGATAGAGACAATGACTTTGTGTGACAATCTTCAACGAGACATGCAATTTGTGCAAAGTGGAACGACATGTTCTCCTTCTCCGTACAGAAGGTTCTGTCTCATTCCTTACTTAGAAGATACATTTAAAACAGAATCGAGAGGGTATTATTGTTTCAACAAAACATGATATTATTGTCCCGCAATTACTGATCAGATATTTTAACTTATAGGAGCATTAATTAGTCTATAATTCATATTCCTAGGCAAACAGTTTTGTGATATACCGCCATCTATAAACACATTTACCAGTAATGAAGTATCCAGTAAGGATGACATAAAGGTGGCAGCTGTAAAACCTGATCATGTATGCTAAGGAGATGGGAACATACACATGTAGATGTGACTGATGGTTACCTTGACGAGCCAAGTAATACTTTGTTCATGTAAGGAAGAAAAGGCACTTCTCTAATAACAATGTGTGACTTGTGCTCTTGGGCTATATAGTAAACCAATGAGGCATTCTTCCCTACCAACCCACTAAACAAGGCCCACTATAACTATACTTTGCTAATCTAATGACATATTGTATGATTAGTTTGTACGTACGTGGTATATGTCATTAGCTCCTGTTAGTATCATGCAGACTCAATGCATACATGTCTGTAGAATTATCCAAAGTGCGCATTTCTTGATTTGGTGGCAATGTTTGCATGAATTTATTGTCGTACTTTTTCATTGGCGTATGAACATTGTTATGACCATTAAAAGTGGACCAAGATGGAAGTTTTTGTCAAGAGAATTATATATCCTACGTTTACCTAACACATTACCAGAAATTCTTTTCCTCTTTTTATGACAAGTTTGACTTTATTTTTTCCCAAGGATCTGTTTGTCCTAGCCACATTAAAAAAAAAACTCATTCACAAAGCCATTTAATATCCTCCCGAATTATATGAATAAGCACGGGGGAATTAATTTATTTTTCACATGTTGCCGAATAACTACTAACGGACTCGTATGCTAATAAGCCTGAAATCTAGAGATCGGCCGATATGACTTTTTACCGATCCGATCCGATACCGATGAAGGATAAACCGATCCGATCCGATCTTATTCGATACCGATGCCGATGTCGATACCGATAATAAAAAAAGAAAACACCACTAAAAGTTTAAATTCCATACAAATGTAACTTCAGTTTCGTGTTTTGGGTTCCAACTACTGAGATTATCCAAGAAGTTCTGTGCAGCAATGACAGTATTTTTACTCTTATTCCTACTTATGGCTTCAGTACATTCATCTTCTCGGTCAGATTTGAGTTGGTCATTGTAAAACTTAAGAGCGTTGAAACTATCATGTGGTACATTTTCATTACAAACTGAGCAAATGGCTTTTGCTTTTCTCACTTGATTGTTGCTTTTGCCGCACTAGGTATCACGTTTTTCAGGGAAGACGGTTTTGTTTCTTGCCGTAACGAATATCTGTATCGGTAGCCTTACTGAGGTCCAATACCGATATGGCAAAAAAAAAAACCGATAAATACAGATTATACCGATACCTATATCAATATCGGACTATCCCTACTGAAACTAATAGAGTCAATACTAACTGCTAATTTTCAACAGCTTGGCTTCCCGAATTTTATTAACTTAGAAAAAAATTATTAACAATCCTCTTGTCTTAATGATTAAATGTTCATATTTGAAGATTATCAGATGAACCGAAACTTCGTAAATTGCTGCCAACCACATTGTCAAATTGACATATTTTGGAGAGAAACTGAAAGGTTCAACTAACCCAACCTTTCCTCGAGATTATCAACGGAATTTTATTGTTATTGTTTTCCTTACTGTCCCAAAATAGGGTGTGCCAAATCAAAAAAACGGTCGTTTCTTACGTCACTGGGACAAACACAACCCTAAAAATAAAAAAAATCTCTAATTCGTTGAGAAAATAGGTAAGAATTTCTGGTAATGACGCTAGTGCACGTACGTTAGTTTCACATTAATTTCTTGCTAGTTTCGTGTTAGTTTCTTGCCAGTTTATCCATCGGCAAATTGTTGGTCCTTATCATGGCCAGAATTTGTTTAGGAATCGGTGCCTTCTTGTTTGTGTCTCCCATACCCTTCCCTCTTTCATACTTGATAATTTCATGTTATTTTCTTGCTAGTTTCTTGCCGTTCATGTCAGTTCTTGCTAGTTCGTGTTAGTTTCTTGCTGTTTTCGTGTTGGTTCTTTATAGTTTCGTGTTTGTTTATTGTTGGATTCTCATTAGCATCTTGTAATTTCTAGCTAGCTTCGTGTTAGTTTCTTGCAAGTTTCATATCAATTTCTTACTACTTTTGTGTTAGTTGTCCTTATCAAGGCGAGACTTTATTGTTTAGAAATGGATGCAAATAACCTTATTTCATACTTGATAATATCATTTTAGTTTTTGGATAGTTTCGTGTTTGTCTATTAATAGTTTCTTACTAGTTTCTTACAATTCGTGTCAGTTTCTTTCTTGTTTCATGTTAGTTTCTTGCAAGTTTCGTGTCAGTTTCTTGCTAGTTTTTCTATCGGCAAATTGTTGGACCTTATCATGGCTAGACTTTGTTTAGGAATGGGTGCAAAGAGCCTTCTTGTTTGTGCCTCCCATACCATTCCTTCTTTCATACTTGATAGTTTCTTGCCAGTTTTTTGCAGTTCGTGTCAGTTTCTTGCTAGTTAATGTTAGTTTCTTACTAGTTTCGTGTCAGTTTCTTGCTAGTTTATGTTAGTTTCTTACTAGCTCCGTGTCAGTTTCTTACTAGGTTCGTGTCAATTTCTTGCTACGTTCGTGTTCGTTTTTTGTTAGTTTCTTGTTAGCTTCTTGTTAGTTTCGTTTTAGTTTCTTGGAAGTTTCGTTTCAGTTTCTTGCTAGGTTCGTGTTAGTTTATTACTAGTTTCGTGCTAGTTTATTACTAGTTTCGTGCTAGTTTGTCAGTTTATATATCGACAAATTGTTGGTCTTTATCATGGCCAGTCTTTGATCTGGAGTGGGTGTAAATAGATTACTTGCTTGTTTTTCCTATACCCTTCCTTCTTTCATAGTTGATACTTTCATGTTAGTTTCTTTCTAGTTTTGTGGTAGTTTCTTCCTAGTTTGTGTTAGTTTATTGTTGGTTTTTTATTAATTTCTTACAAGTTTTGCGTCAATTCCTTTGCTAGTTTCGCATTAGTTTATTGTTAGTTTTGTACCAATTTTTTGTTAGTGTAACAGTATGAAAATTGTAGGCCCTTATCAAAGTCATACTGTGTTTAGAAATTAGCAGACATGTGTCTGTTGGGTCTGGTACGTTTTCCCGACACTCATTTTCCCGATGACACGTTTTCCCGACAACGTTTTCCCGACAGTACTTTTTCCCGACAGGTACTTTTCTATGACAGGACTTTTTCTTGACTTGTGCTTTTAAACAACAAACAGACTAAATTTACAAATTCTCATGCATTTATTTGGTTTAAAAAAATGCAAATATTAAAATTCATTAAGAACTATAGTCTTTTGTTATGAGCAACGCCTCGTAAAAAATCCAGTGGTTCCTCGCATTTCTATTGGCAAGAACAGTGTTTGTGTCCCTGTAGTATTACAACATTAAAACCTAAGATCATGAAACCACAGCATGCTACGATTCTGAACTCACCTAACATGGAGAGAACACTATCTCGATCACGACAAAATTCTTCCTAGTGTTTAAATTGGTTTATATTGTTGGTTCAGTCCTATTTTAAAGGTGCAGGGAAGGAAAGATCGAACCTATTTTAACTGCATGTTAAATATAGTTAGCAATGAAACTAGCTGCCAAATTCCCCAACCTTATAATTCCATAAAAAATAAATTAAAAATCATCTTTTTAAGAGGTGATTTAACAATTTTTATCGTTTTAAAGGTAGGGGAATGCAGAAGTGTAAAATAATGCGTTCAGTCCATAACATAAGACTAGTAATATAAAACAAGGAAATTATGTTATTTTTTTTTAGAATTTTTCAGAGCACATGTCAGGAAAAAGTCCTGTCGGGAAAATGTCCCTGTCGGGAAAAAGTCCTGTCGGAAAAAAGTACCCGTCCGGAAAATGTACCTGTCTGTAAAAAGTTCTGTCGGGAATATTTGCCTGTCAGGGAGAAGGACCTGTCAGGAAAAGGTACTGTCGGGAAAACTTTTTCGGAAAAACGTACTGTCGGGAAAATGAGTGTCAGGAAAATGTACGGATCCCGTGTCTGTTAGCTGTAAAAAACTAAAATCATATTTTGTCATGTTGAGGATAAATCCCAATCGTGGCGTGTACAGAGTAGGGTGGCCCGTGGCACAGTACTACAGGTGGATCCCTGCATGGGGAAGGGGGAGCATTAGTTATAGTGTGGTCGGTAGGGGGTGGGTGAGGGGGGAGGATGAAAATTGTTTTTAAATCCACATTAAAATTATGCAAAATGCTTAACTTTAGACCCAATTCAACAATGGTTTAAGACTTTACTTTTAAGTTTGCTTGCATTTGATGGGTGGGCCGGGGCCCACAATGCATCTGGGCCTCTGGCAGCTGCTAGTATGACTCTATGGTAAACACGTTACTGATCCCAATGCCGCCAAAATCGTTCAAATTGTGGAAAATGTAACGCAAAGGTGCTGGGATAAAAAAAAACTAAAAGTTAAAGGATAAGTGTTCACTATTTATAAGGAGAAAGATGCATCAATAAAGTTGTTTTCATGGTGCTACTGTCTAGCTAGGTAGTAGTTAGTTAGCGGTAACATTTTCCCCCATGTTAAATCCCATAGACTTATTTTTTAGCATAATAACTAACAAAAAATTGGGATTGCCTTCACATCTGAAAGTTTACACACGAATGCGTGGTGAACTGAACATTGTACTTTTGTTGGTTTGGAGCTTGTAGGGATAAGGACAAATGCGTGGGAGGGTTTTGAAATTTACAATCAAGAACAATCAACCATGATCCTTAGATTTATTGTAACAGTCCGGCTGAACTAAAAGCTGAACTGTTAAAAAAAAAAAGAGTTTCAAAGGGTTTAACGAGCGTTAACCACTCCTGGTCATCTGCCCGAAGCCCTAACTGAACTGTAACGAATGACAGAATAATCAGTCATTTGCGTTGCCACGAATAGCGTAACAATAAAGGGATGCACATTAGATGATGGTTACGCAACAGTACAAACATCCACGAGCCACGAGGTTTTTTGTTAATAACCCAAAATCAAAATACTTCGCGGTTTGATGTTTTAGTAACAGTGAACTTCAGGGATTTCCGCATCGCAAAATGCGAACAAAGAAAATAAACGAAAAAATTCTTAATTAGGCTGATGGACTAATTATTCATAGACATAAAATTCATCAAGAAAAAAGTTACAGACACGTGTAACAGCCCTAAGTTACACCTCGAGAAGAGCAACTGAAGGGGATGTGTTGATTGAGTGAGCGAAGCGAACGAAAATCAACGTTTGTTAACCAGTGTGTGCAAAAATGGGATTGAAGAAACTAGAGTATGTGAACTATGGACATACAATAAACCAAACCGTGTCAATTTGGCCGATGTAACGGCTAACAGGGCAATGGCAAATGTGAAAATTGTCAATGAGAACATTTATAGACATAAATTCCTACAGGAAAAAAAGGTACCGATAAACATAAGGCGGTGTGACCTTTTGTACAGTCCTGTAAAAGGTATGATATCCACCAAAAACAAAAACTGGTACAAGAGAAGCCGCCAAGTTTCCACACAAAAAGGGTTGACCTTTGAAGGTAGTGCTATCACTCAACCAAAGAAAGGCTGCCAAGGTTAATCCTATTAGCGAAGTTAATCGCACCGAATAATTCTTTGGACGTTAAATTAAAAATTGTATATTGCAATTCACTTGGCTAATAGGATTAACCTTAGCGGCCTTTCCCTGATCGAATGATATCACTACCTTCAAAGGTCGACCCTTTTAGGAAACTTGGTGGCTTGCCTTCTACCACTTTTGGTTTTGGGTGGTTTTAAGTAAGTGCTGGCACCATCCGTTGGGAGAATTAGCGTAAGCGTAGACTACGCAGCAGAGTTTAAGAACGTTTCGACAGTCTGCACTCAAGAGATTCACTATGAATAAGTTGCTGCTATCAAAGAGTGATTTTGAGTTTGACGGTGGCTCGTTAATTTAAATTCCGGTAAATTGTTCATTGTTATTATAACTAGTTGACATTTTTCCTCCGTCAACTCAATGTCGTGTTAGTATTGACTGAGTATGGGGCAGATAACCTGATTGATGATTAGCATCACTGTCTCATGTCCAACAGGTCCCTGGTCGAGCCTGACCTCAGCTATCTCTAACATTTTCGAGAAAAGAAGACTGTGATGCCTCGTGCTCATGTCGATTGAGGAATGTAAAAGATCCTGAGAATTTCCGATCGGACATACTCAGCAAAATTGTCCCTGGCGCCCAGGGCTTCACCTGGGAGCGTAACAAAACTCCAAAGTATTGATTGAGTGCAGGACACCAACATCACTGCTATTAGTGACTTTTTAAACGAACTTTCGTTACGTTGTCGGTTTGGTTGTCGTGCATTGATCGTTTAGTTGTAACCTAAAATGAGTAGCTGAGAGCGAGTAAAACTGAGCAGTCAGTACAAAATACAAATGGAAGCAAAGGACGAGGCCCTTCCAAATCTAATCCCTAAGATTTCTTCATTTTTCTTTCAAACCAATAAAGAACTTAGTAGTTATATAGCGTTGAAGGAAATGCTGAGCGGTTAAGCACCAGTGAACAACTCTCCCAAACAACAAAGTAATGAACATTTTGTAAAGCAGTGACACCAACACCCCTCCATCTGTCTATATCGCTTTAATTCTTCGTTCTGGCAGTCTTATGAAATTAAAGTCCAAAGGTCAATGGAAATAAGTTACTTTTAATTACTTTGCTTTATAACGTAGCATAGGTTATACTGCCCTACCAGCTTTCCGTGGATCGTAAACGAACATAAAAATTAAGAAAGTTGGTGGTGGTTTTTTGGGGGGGGGGGGATTAAACATACCGAAAGAATCTGGGGGAGGGGAAGTTTTTGGGGCATTTTAAGAGTGGCATTTATGGTTGAGCCTACAAGCCCTATCCGGCCCTGGATTGAGGTAGCTTCTCCTGTCACCTACAGGTCATCCATGAGGGAAAAGCACGGTTGGGCTTCCTTTCCAAGCACCTACTAATAACATGTTGGCTTTCACGTTGACTGTGCTGTATAACAGGTAATCTTACTTTACCATGTCTGTTCCATTTGCTAAAAGTCAAAAGTCACTTGTAAATGCCCTCAACCCCACTAAGTTGTATAGTGTTGAGATTTTGTTGTTAAAATGGGAGCCATTTTGATGAGCCTGAATAACGTATACGGATGCCTCCTTCACCTCCATTCGTAAATTCAATGGATCTTCCTTCAAGAAATAGGCAAGGCCACAGTTAGGGAAATTTACGAACGGCTACATCAGGCTGATTGATAAAAAGAACATGCCACATGGATAAATGGGACGCAGACTCTAATGTCGTTTAAGTTGATGTTGACTTCTCGGCTTTATGCCAATATTGAGATTGGGGATCAAATTGATTTTAGCATCAAACGCATCCCTTTTATTCTATCAGGAGAGAATAGACTATTGATCCTACGTTGTGAAGGGTTGCAATATTAAATGAATACTGACAACAGAGTAGATATTATGATGTTTGCAGCTAAATGCCATCTTTGTGTGTAGAGGTAACCTATCAAGAATGAATATACTACCATGCTCCATGTTAAAATCAGTTGAATTATAGCTAGAATTTGTTAGGCTGAGAGTAGAACAACTGTCTTCTAGACTCTCAGTTTCAGATTGAAGAGTGGGGGTGGGGCAAGCCTTTTTATAAGGAAGGGTCTAGCACTACACGAGCTCGAATGCACATGTCTTATTTCTAAGAAACTCCGAATTTGACCATTTCCAGGAACTAATGAAATAAAGAGGTCCAATTCTGAGAATTCCCAACGGAGCATTCCTTTATTTAACAGTGCGTCATCCCTTCAACTCATTTCCTTAGATGGACATTGGCAGCTCTTGAAAGACGTCAATAACCGTCTTACAGTATTCCCCGAATTCCGAGCATATGTGTTGTCTTGCCAACGCGTTTACAATAAAGCTACAATAAGTAATGCTATTAGTTAACCACAAATGGTACCGTTACACCGTTAACCCCTTTCCATTAATCTCAAATAATAAGCCTAATAGTTTACCTCCACACCCCAGCATCAGTATAGGTCCGTTGTGAAATTATTTAATTTAAACACAAAACATGTAAACACAAAACAAGCATACCGACAGGTAACAACTGATAAATAAATAAAAGGTGACTGTGCAGGCAAGTAAACAACATTCATGCTACATAAACAACAATGCAAATAACATGCAGATAATGTAGATTAATGAACCGTATAATAAGATAGAAGGAAAAAATAATATCCAGTAAAATAATAAATGAAAGGTCAAAGAATCGTGTAACACGCTAGGCGACGTAACAATAACTGCACAGGAAAGTTTCAGGGTGGAATGATAACTACAACAGGTAAGTTTTTACGAACAAATACAACACATAATACGTCAGCAATCAAATAACCAACGACAAATAGGAAGACAAACAGCAAAAAAAAAAAAAAAAAAAAATACCATGGCAATTAAGACATCAGCAAACTGTGAAGAAGCAATGGAGAAAAAAAAAAGATTTACGTACAAAAATAACATTATTAACAAAGTGTTGGTGTCAAGTGGGAAGCAAGGATGGTCTTAAAGAACATTTATTAATTCTGGGACATCGATTATAATTATCCAATTATCTTCAAAAGCTTTAAATACCAGACAATAGTTATCGTAATAATACAATATGCAATACATTTCAATCAGTGCAATGCACATGATAATCATCTTCAATCCTATCATTGTATTCTTCAAATACAATAAACGACAAAATTGTCAACCATACCAGCACATTATTCACAACCTTGTTCGTAATGGTAAAAGAGGGAAAATAAAATCATATTGATGTAATCTGCGCAATTTCGGTTGCGGATCTATCATATTATTACTTTATGATTCATAACACTTTATCCACTTAAAAGTATGAGCCATCAATTATGGTCCATGGCTATGCAGAAAGAAGGAGAGAAACATGTAAAAGTGATTCACTAGTAAAATAGGCTACTGAAAATTTTAAGCTCCATGCATTAATGAAAATAGGACGCACACGGCAAGCACATGCAAGGAAGAAATAGCAATAGGTAATGCATCACCGCAACAACATATTAATTAAAACAGTCAGAATTCACCAACCATACGCAATTAAGAAAGTCATATAATGAAAATTATCAGCTATAACCAACTTACGAAAACCTCATTGTTCGTACTTCCTTGCCTTGGGCTGTATCTTTTTTCTTTAAATAAACACTAAAATCTTTTTTGTCAATTAAAAAGTCACCCCATTTCTCCAATGGTGGGATTGGAATATCTTCTAATTTATTTTAAATAATTTGGGTGGTAGCACCCATTCCACTAACCTTACCTTTGGGATTACACATTATGAACAGATCAATACATACATTAGTTTCTTGCTAGTTTTGGGTTAGGTTGTTGCTAGGTTCGTGTTAGTTTCTTGCTAGTATCGTGTTAGGTTCTTGCTGGTTTCATGTTAGGTTCTTGCTAGTTTCGTATTAGGTTCGTGTCAGTTTTGTATCAGTTTCGTGTTAGGTTCGTGTTAGGTTTGTGTTAGTTTTTTATTAGTCTCATGTTAGATTTTTGCTAGTTTCGTATTAGATTCTTGCAAATTCTTGTTAATTTCTTGCTAGTTTCTTGTTAGTTTTTGTTAGTGCTACGTTTGTGTTAGTTTCTTGAACATTTTTTGTTAGGTTTTTGCTACTTTCGTGTTAGTTTCGTGCTAGTTTATCTATCTGCAATATTTTGGACCATACCAAGGCCAAACTTTCGTTGTAACGAACTAATACCCTTGTGTTCGCATCGCCCACAACCTTACTTCTCTCATTCTTACTTGTTTCCAGTTAATTTCTTGCCAGTACACATTACTTTCGTGGTTATTTCGTGTTAATTTTTGTTTCATATTACCTTCTTGCAAGTTCTTGTTAATTTCTTTGTTAATTTCTTGGTAATTTCTTGTTAGTTTCATGCTAGTCTCATGTTTAGTTTCTTGAACGTTTTTTGTTAGATTATTGCTAGTTTATCTGCAGTATGTTGGGCCATATCAAGCCCCAAATTTCGGCAGAAATGGGCAAACCTTTGTGTATACATCTCTCACACTCTTTACGTCTTTCATTCTTGCTAGCTTCCTATTAATGTCTTGCGAGTTTCTTGCTACTTTATCTATTTGCAAAATTAGGGCCGTATCAAGGACAAATTTTCGTTGGAATTGGGCTTTGCATCTCCCACAACTTTACTTCAATAATTCACTAGCTTCCAGTTTATTCTTGCCAAATTACTATTAGGTTCTTGCTAGTTACATGTTAGTTTCTTGCTAGTTTTGTGTTAGGTTGTTGCTAGGTTCGTGTTAATTTCTTGCTAGTTACATGTTAGGTTGTTGCTAAGTTCATGATAGTTTCGTGTCAGGTTCTTGCTAGTTTCGTATTAGATTCTTATCAGTTTCGTATTAGGTTCGTGCAAGTTTCGTGTTAGTTTTTTACTAGTCTCGTGCTATTTTCATATTAGGTTCTTGCAAGTTCTTGTTAATTTCTTGTCAGTTTTTGTTAGTTTCATGCTACCATTGTGTAAGGTTCTAGCTACTTTCTTGTTAGTTTCTTGCTAGTTTATCGGTCAGCAATAATTTGGGCCATACCAAGGCCAAACTTTCGTTGGAATAAGCAAATATCCTTTGTGTTTGCCTCTCCCATAACCTTACTTCTATCATTCTTACTTGCTTCTTACTAGTTTCGATTAGGTTCTTACTAGTTTCGTTAGGTTCTTGCTAGTTTCGTATTAGGTTCGTGTTATTTTCATGTTAGATTTTTTGTTATTTCATATTACCTTCTAGCAAGTTCTTGTTATTTCTTTGTTAATTACTTTCTAGTTTCTTGTTAGTTTGATGCTAGTTTCATGTTTATTTTTTTGTTAGGCAATTGCTAGTTTATCTGCAATATGTTGACCCATATCAATCCCGTTCAGCAGAAATGGCAAACCTTTATGTTTATATCTCCCACAATCTTATGTCTTTCATTCTTGCTAACTTCCTATTAATTTCTTGCAAGTATCTTGCTAGTTTATCTGTTTTCAAAAGTAGGGCTGTATCAAGGACAAAATTTCGTTGGAAATGGGTTTAGCCTCTCCCACAACTTTACTTCTATCTACTTGCTACTTCTATTTACTTGCTTCCAGTTAACTTCTTGCCAGTTTCTATTAGTTTCTTGCTAGTTTCATGTTAGGTTGTTGTTAGGTTATAAATCAATATAAATCCTTTTAATTATCCTTGTTGGCAATTATACATCTTCATCTTTTATCTAAGCCTAATCACGTCCATTTATCTGAATTAGTACGGGTCCGGCAGCTATTTAAAGCCAGGAAATCTATATGTAACATGCGTTAACGTCCTGAAATAAGTTAATAACGAATTTCGGCAAGAAGGATTAATTTTATAAAAAAATATAAATAGAACCTTTTTTGAAGGAAATTTTATTCTAACCATAATTGGTAGCCGGTTAATTTTCAATTGGATGAACGGTTTAAACGCTAGAAGCAAAAAACCGTTTTGTTGTCGCCATTTTGGACGCCATCTTGAATTCCCCAAGGGTGCCAAGGTGGCATCATTATGTTTTGGAGTAGGGACATACTGTGGAACACCTCTGTGCAATAACATTTTATGCAGCCAGTTTTTTTAGATTTGACCAAAAATCAGCATTTGGCAACTAGACTACTAGTTTCGTTTCTGTTTGCATTTTCCACAACCTTACTTTTATCATTCTTACCAGCTTCCAGCTTACTAGCTTGGTTTTTTACTAGTTTCGTGTTAGTTTTTTACTAGTTTCACATTAGCTTCTTACAAGTTCTTGTTAATTTCTTGCTAGTTTCTTGTTAGTGTTTGTTAGTTTCATGCTACTTTTGTGTAAGTTTCTTGAACGTTTTTTTGTTAGGTTGTTGCTACTTTCTTGTTAGTTACTTGCTAGTTTATCTGTCTGCTTGCATTATTTCTAGTGTGGAGGCCAAGAAGCAAAATTGCTTTCCCTCCTTGTATGTTTGTTTGTGATCTTTAGATCACCACTGAGAAGGATTGAACAGTTACTTAGCTCGGCTGGAGCCTGTAGCCAGTACCCGCCCCGGTAGCGCAGTGGTTAGAGCGCCCGGCTAGTAAACGGGATGTCCTGGGTTCGAGTCCCAGTCGGGGCAGTAGTCTTTTCTTTCTTTCTCAGACTAGTGTATTGTGTATCCTCACAAGGACAGTCTTTAATGCCGACTGCTTGCTTCATTTACCCTTTACCTTGTGATCTTTCTTTATTCTTATTTCTATCATTCTTACTTGCTTCCAGTTAACTTCTTGCCAGTTCGTATTAGTTTCTTGCGTGCTAGTTACTTGCTAGTTTCCTGCTAGTTTCGTGTTAGTTTCTTGCTTGCTTCGTGTTATGGTCGTACTAGTTTAGTGTTGGGTTCTTGCTAGTTTCGGTTAGATTCTTGCTAATTTCGTATTAGGTCCGTGCTAGTTTCGTATTAGGTTCGTATTAGTTTCGTCTTAGGTTCATGCTAGTTTCGTGTTAGTTTCGTTTTAGTTCTTTGCTGATTTCGTGTTAGAGTCGTGCTAGTTTCGTGTTAGGTTCATGTTAGGTTCTTGCTGGTTTCGTGCTTTTTAGTTCTTTGGGTTCCTGCTAGTTTCATATTAGGTTCGTGCTAGTTTCGTATTAGGTTCGTGTTAGGATCTTCTTAGGTTCGTGTTAGTTCCGTGTTAGTTTTTTACTAGTCTCGTGTTAGTATTTTTGCTAGTTTCATATTAGCTTCTTGAAGGTAATTTTTTAGACACTGAAAATGAACAGCTAAAGCTAGATCCAGTGGCTCATATTCATGATCAACAAATAGAAGCTTAGAGGCAAAAGGTCGAGAACTATTTCCGTTTCAGGTGATTCAGGTAGAAACAATATATAGAGTGCTCGATCTTGAGCACAGTAAGCTGAAAGCCAACAGCGCACAAGTTCCTAATGTTACAGCAAATTCACAACCTCGTCCTAAAAACATTAATAAACTGATGTCAAAACGGGGAGATTGTAGCAAACAAGATATAACAGAATATATTTTTCTGTTTGAGTTAGGCAAAACTCCCGGTTGATAAGTGGTCATTGGGGCTTCAACCCTTTATTGGGAGCAGTTAATCTGGCACCAGTATGTGCCAGATTAACTGAGACTGAACTGCTACAGTGTGACCCGGTAAAACCGGAAATAGTCAAGCAATTCTAGTTAACTTCAGCTGGTTAGGGTAAAGTTCCGCAGCTATGCGAAAAATAGTGATCAAACCTACAGCAAAGTATGGTTTTGGTCTTCGTACGAAATTCCATCAATGGGTGGACTCGGCTGAGGCTACCGGTGTTGTTGAAAAAGTTATCAACATGGTACTATTAGGACAGTTCTTGCTTAACTTCCCTAATGCGTTAAAGTATTGGCTTTTGGACAGGCCAGACTTAGAAGACATAGAGACGGCCACAAATTACTCAGACGAGTACGTCTCCTGAAGACATGTATCCTGTCAAGAGAAAGATATCAAGCACGCAGGGGAACAGGGGAAAATTCCCGTTACCAGAAGTAGCGCGATTATGCCCAAGGCCCGAGCAAAAAAGACTGCTAGCGTCATAATATTGCTTGTGTTGACTTTGAGATTTCTCTTAAGTTGTCAGCAGCTTTCATGTGGATTTCCCCGATGGTTCGTGCGTGGACTGCGCCATGTAAGGCTGAGGTTAACTATCTTTATTTACAAAAGTGCACTAGGCTATAATACAAGGGAACGTCAAGAGATGGCGCTGCATGTCTAAATAGTCACAAATACAATTTTCTGAGACCTAACACTACTACTCTTTTCTGTACCTCGTCCATATATGGTGTCTCCTTTGACTCCATCTATGTGCCATAGATCATCATTCTCAGTCGTTCTCAGAGGTCATCATTCTTGTTACGTCAGCCAAATTGACTCAATTTGGTTTATTGTATGTCGATGCTTCACATGCTTAAGTTTCTTCAATCCTGTTTTAGAGCACACTGGCTAACAAATGCTGATTTTCGTTCGCCTCGCTCACTCAATCAGCACACTCCCTTCAGTTGCTCTTCCCGAGGTTAGTAGACACATGTAACTTAGAACTGTACCTTCCCCTTGCATTTTCCACAATTTGAAGGATTTTGGTCACATTGGGGTTTATCCACAACATGCAAAATATGGTTTTATTTGCGTACAGTTAACAGACACATGTCTGCTAGTGAGGCTGCTTCTTTATAATCAACAGTCATTATTTTAACAATCAGATGTCTACAATTTGGGTGATCTACTGTTACTTGGCAGTGACACACTAGCGTATGTCTAGAGCACGAGTAAAAAAATTTAGACTTAGCATAAACCTCTCCTAAGGCCGGATTGGCCCATCGATCCATTGGCCCCGGGCTGATGGATCCATAGTACCTGCTGCCCCCCCCCCCCCCCCCCCCCCCCCCACCGCCCTCTCCCCGCCCCCTCCTGGCACGGTCGCTACTTCACCACACCAACCATTTTTCCCGAACCGAAATGAATGCAAAGGGAAAAATTAAAAAGTGGGTGAGCCTTTCATCCCTTCCCTTTTTTTTTAACACATTTTTGCTTTGGTCCGCTCATTACGATGATATTCATAGACGACATTGATAATTTCATTGAAAATTATCAGTATTCAGATATTCAGATTTTTCCAGATGATTTATTTTTATTGTCAGTTCATGTAAAATTACGAGTTTCTGGTGGAAGAGCTCTATGAACTCAGTTTGACCATTATAACAAATGGCTGCGTAAAAAGAGGCTTATTTACTAGTAAAGACAAAAAATAACTAAAAATGTGCGAACACCTTAGACGTTGAAAACACAGGCGAAAAGTGTAGTATTGAAAATTCATTCAGAAATTCACGAGTTAAAAGAGCCGAGAGAAGCTAAATATTCAGGTGCAACTATTGATTACAACCATAAATATACAGAAGACATTCCTTTCAAGCTAAATTAGTCAAACACATTTTAAGTTTCAGCTGCTCTATCAATACACTGAATTTGTATTTTTTCATTCATCCTTTTATGTAATTTTTACATAATTTTTCATTCAATTATGTATGCAGAATTGGGTGAAATGAATCTTCTTCCAGCACAGTGAGTTAGGCCTAGTATTTCGATTTGTGGCAAAACTGATGCTAAATTCCTATCTCGTTTTACCAATTGAACAGAAAGAAATAAACGCGTAAAGTTTCTAGGATGGCGGGTGATATGTATTTAATTTAGGTATTTACTGTTGTTCCTAACATAATAAGGGAAACAAACAAGGTTTTGACTCCGATAACAAATGATGCTTTACAGGTTATATACACAGGTATACAGGGCGTTTCATCTCAAGTGTTAATGCTCAATATCTTTCCTAGTATTGCAGATACGTCGAACATGGCCATTGAAATACGTTGGAATATCCGGGGGGGGGGCCATTAGACGGTTAAACCGAAAATGACCTTGATGACCGATTTCAAGGTCAACGAAAAACTAACTCCGGAAGTAGCAGAGATAGGGGCATGATGTAAATTGCAAAGTTGTAGAGGACGAAGACATGACCTCAACAAAGCAAACGGAACAGAAATCTGTTCAAATGCCAAAGAGATACAGTAAGAACAATATGGGTCTTGCAGCCCCATTGCAGGGCTTGACCACAACCCACCCTGAGTAGAAACACAGACAGGCACCAACAGGAAATGTTTACCTCAGGGATTAATGCAAACAGGCTTCTCATGGATCCACCAGGTCTGCCTGCTAACCTTTTGCTGTACGTACAGTGGTGCCTGTCTGTGTTTCTACCTCAGGGTGGGTTGTGGTCAAGCCCTGAAATGGGGCTGCATGACCCATATTGTTTTTACTGTATCTCTTTGACATATGAACCGATATCTGTTCTGTTTCCTTTGTTGAGGTCATGTCTTCGTCCTCTACAACTTTGCAATTTATATCATGCCCCTATCTCTGCTACTTCCGGAGTTAGTTTTTCGTTGACCTTGAAACCGGTTGTCAAGGTCATTTTCGGTTTAACCGTCTGATGTCCCCCCGGATATTCCAACGTATTCCATGGCCATGTTCGACGTATCTGGAATATTAGGGATGATATTGAGCATTAACACTTGAGATGAAGCACCCTATATAATCTTTACATGGTCACATGGTTAGGAACTGATTGGCTACACAATAATGATTAAGTAGCAGGTACACTTCAAGAAGCAAATCAGGTGTAAGCACAATATACTACCAGGCTTCACACATCAAGCAACTGTGTGCACGAAAGGTGCACACACTGGAATTCAGGTACAGACCAGCGGGGACTGTTGTTGTTTTACGAGCACCCAGCGTCAGCCATTGTGCCAGAAGGAGAGGGGAGCAATTTTGCTCTGTAAATCCAATCGGAAATTCCTAGGATCTTTCACATGCCATAATCGACATGAGCATGAGACATCACAGGGCCCTTCTCTTTCTGAAAATGCCAGGGTTGACTGAGGCTGAACCCGAACACGGGACCTCTGGCACATGAAACGGTCATGCTAACCAACAGCCCACCTTGCCCCAGGGCGGGA